>KV740968.1:0-18374 GCA_000468175.2 Phytophthora cryptogea
CCTCCACTTGTTCCCTGCCGACGAGTAGAGCAACCACAGATGCAACGACAGCTAGGCCCAGACGCATGAAGACGAATGAATTGAACTTGGTGGTGGCTCCAGAGCAAGTTGTCGACTGAAACTTGGCAATGACACGTAAGAGACTTGAACAGATCGACAGATTAATTAATCCATTGATTTGGCAGGAAAACATTTACCCGATTAAAGGCAACAGCTGGGCAAGTAGGTTCGGACGGCGAGAGTATCAGTACAGTTGTGTACTTGCTTCCACTTTATAGCGCGCGCGTGGGCTCCCCACTCCAACGAACAAACTCGAGGTCCTCGGCCGAGATGTCGACGCCTTCGCTCAGTTGGCGCTCCACTTGGTCCAGTCGCTCGTTCACCTGCTGTATCACTTCGGGACCCGCAGTCTCACAAAGCTGCTGCAATTGGGTACGAAGCTGCGCGACTTCCTGTGCTCGGTTGCCATTTACCAGCTCCAATTCATTGAGCGTTTGTTGCATCCTCTCGAGCGTTTGCTGCTGTTGTTGAAGACTGCAGTGCAATTGATGAACACCTAGAGTAGTTAGTTGCATGTGTCAATCATCCAGTATGATAGTACTTCAAAACGACAACGGACCGAGTGTAGCGTTTTGTCAATTGCTGCCCCGCCTGTCGTCTCCAAGTGCGGAACGTGCTCTGGTTCCAACTGTACTCGGTCATGGTCTCGGTGTACTTTTCCTCCTCTTGGTACGCTTCCTCTCGACTGCGCAACAGTATTAGTCGAGCAGCAAATAGTAGTATACTATCCTAATAGTAATAGTAGTACCTGCCAGAGAGGCCTTGAGCCGCCACGCCAGCGAGCTCCGACGTGCCCAACGTCCCGATGGCTGCGAAGATCCGAGCGCCAACGGGGAGGTTGGCGATCTGATTCTGAGGGGCGACGGTGCGGTACTTGGTCACTTGACGCGTGCGTTGAACGTCTCGAGTCGAAGTCGTGTACCAGTCGTCTCCACTCGTGTAGTACTCGGCCAAGTGGGCGAGTACTTTTCCATCCCAGTCGCCTCGATCCACGCCGTCAGGACGATCCGCTTCCAGTACAATCGTCGCGAACGACTTGAGCTCCGCTTCGAGCTCTGCACGCGACGCAAACTTGTCCGAGTCGGTTGGCATCGTGGAGAGATGAGTTATGAGTTATTATCTTCTTAGGGTCAGCAGTTACTACTACTAATTACTATTAAATAACTATTACTACTACGAATTACTACTAAATAGCTATTAAGAGCACAAGATACTTTTCCATCATGAGCGCTAGTGTCGACGCCCAGTTCAATGAGGAGCTGCGTGGGTGGGTGAATACACTGGAGAAAGACCCACTTCCAGAGCCTCAAGTCCCTCCTGACACGGAGACGCCTCAGTACGAACTGGTGGACGTTCAGGAAGTTGCTCCTAACAACCCACAGACCAATTCGTCATTGCTGAGTGACACAACCCCTTCACCCCCCTCTATCCTTCGTCTCGTTCATCACTATGACCAACTCACTAAATCATTTGATGCACAAGTAGAGGAAGTTTTTTCTACTTTTGTATCGGATGTAAATGTTGTGATCCAACACTTTGAAACTTTCGAGACCCTCGTCCTCCTCTGTGTGGACGGATTGACCAAACTCAAGAGCAGTGCAGAGCTGACGGAGACGACAGGAATGATGGCTGAAATGCTCTCAACAGACCAATTCCCGTCACTCGTTCACAGTATCGTGACGCATGTACCATCAGGGACATGGCTACTTCTTCTCCGTCTTGGATTGTGTGTGGCCAAACTGACAGGGGACGTCGTGCAGGCTGGAGAAGACAAGTGGATAGACTTTTGGACAGCAGTGTTTGGGTCCTATTTGAACAAACTGGAGCTTCTAGTTGAGAGATTGGAGGTGCTTCTGTATCTGGAGCACCAACGTGAGGACCAGACGACAGACAGTGACAAGTCTCTAGTTTTCACAAGCGTGGACGACTTGGTCGCTACGTTCGACTTCGTTTATACCGGCGTTCAGCCTCTTCAAGTCTTAGATCTGGTGCGTTTGGCTGCTAGCTATCGCCGGACTCAAATGCTTCTGAAATGGTTATGTGGACAAACACCTCTGAGTTGTGATCAGACGCCAGACCTGTTCATGTATTACCTGGAATGCTTGGAGCAGAGGTGCTGGGGCGAGTGGGGCAGTGAGTGGGCAGACAAACTGTTGCAAAAGTTATTGAAGCGCTGCACCTCGGAGCGCTCCCTTGAAGACATTTTCTATCAGCTCTTTGATTTGACATCCGGTCCTAGTACTTCTACAAGTGACGCGAATAGCGAGAGTGCTCGGCAAGATGCTCGCAGGCAAGTGGAAGATTTCGCGTTTGGCGTTGCAAGTGCTTCATTTTGGGATGATTCCGACGAGTCTGGTAGCAAACTCCAAATGCTCACGCTAGACGAGATCATGGCGTTTGTGCGCTTGGAAAACGCAAAGCTAAATGATGGCGACAAATTGAGTGAGCAAACTATGAACGAAGCTGTCACCATAGCGTGCAGAGTTGAAGCTTTGTGTGAACAATTTCTCCTGACTGGCATCGATGCGAACGCTCAAATTGGTATGGTATTCAGTCTGGCTGCAATTGGAGCCACCATTCACAAGGCATCGAGAGAAAAGATGTCTTCGTTAACAATTCGCAGTGTTCAATGGCTAGCTGTTGTTTTCTCCGTGCTCGAGATCCATCGTCAAGACGAGAATTCATCGGGGGATACCAACTTGGGTTCGAGATTGATACAAATGCAAACAGGTGAGGGAAAGGCTTTGGTTATCGTTATCACCGCTTCCTATTTCGCGGCGAAGGGCAGAACCGTCGACATTGTGACCAACAATGACCAGCTCGCTATCGATGCCATCCGAGACTACGGCT
Organism: Phytophthora cryptogea; assembly: GCA_000468175.2. Classification (NCBI taxonomy): domain Eukaryota; phylum Oomycota; class Peronosporomycetes; order Peronosporales; family Peronosporaceae; genus Phytophthora; species Phytophthora cryptogea. The sequence continues at coordinate 2,911 of KV740968.1, forward strand.
ATCTATATGATACCCTTAAAGTGTCATGCAGAGCACTGACTAGTGACCTCCGGGGACTTGAGCAAGTGCAGGAAGTGTACAATGCAAAAGTAATTTATGGTACTCTCTTGCTGTTTGCTGCGGACCACTTGCAGGAAGTTTTGTACGGGAAAAAAATGACTGGGGGTCGAAAGCGTGACGTGCTAATTATCGATGAGGTCGACGCGGTGCTTATCGATCGTGGGACGGACTGCAACATGTTGTGCGCATCGATCGCCGGTTCCACGAAACTTTTTAAAGTCTATGGGTTGGTGCATCAAATGGTAAAATCGTATCACAAATATGGAGAAAATGTCGTACCGAAGTCTGAAGACCTCGTGAAGATGATGCGTCTCTCACCTCCAGTCGTAGACGATGGGACTGAAGACCAAGTTGCCACCGAAACTGAGAATGACTGCAAAACTGTGTCTCCCCGCACCATTGAGATCAATAGCGAGTCAACCGCATCTGAAGCCGCCACCGATGATGAAGAAGTAGGCAATCATGAACCATCAAACCCAACCAAAAAAGAACCGGAGTTTGTGTTCGAAGAAAGCGAGATCCCGATTTTTTTTCACGAGATGTTGACCTGGAAAATGTCTTCGTATATCCGCAACAGCTCGTCTGTCCACGCGGAGCTAAAAGATGGTCGGGATTATGTTCGACATGACGGTGACATCCTCCCCCTTGATAGTACCAACTCGGGTGAGATCATGTACGCGTCAACGTATTCGGACGGTGTACATCAATTTATGCAGTTGGAGCACCAGACTGCGTTGAGACCTGAAGGTCTGCCAGCCACATTCCTGTCCAACATTGGGATGATTAACTTGTACACTTGTATGATTGGGCTATCTGCTACGCTCGGTGACAACCAAGACCGCCAATACGCCAAAGCTGCCCTTCGAAAGGGATTGCAACCACTGTTTGTGTATCTACCTCGACATATTCCTCGCCGGTTTTCTTCGTATCCGCCAATATTTTGCGGATCAGAGAGTGACATGGAGGTTATTACCTTGCACCAAGTGTCCCGAGCTGTGGCTCAGAGGCGCTCCGTGTTGCTCATTTGCGCTGACATTAATCAAGGAAAGGATTGGCACAGCAAACTATGCGGACATGACATCCTCGGCATCCGGCAGGTCGTTATGTACTTGACAAACGAATCACCAGAGATTGCTGACCGGGTAGCGAGTGAATTACAGGCAGGAGATATTGTAGTGACGACAAACTTTGGGTCACGAGGGACAGACTACAAGAATCACCCGCTTGTGGTTCGGAACGGGGGGTTGTTTTGCATTCGAGTGTCGACTCCAGCCAACGACCGTGTCAAAATACAGGGCGATGGTCGCGCAGGGCGAGCTGGACAACCAGGCTCTGCAATCGTCGTGAGTGTGATCCATGCAGAAGACTCCGACTTCACAGCTCGAGCTGAAATATACCGAGAGCTACAGCGTGATGAGCAAAAAGAGACATCGCGAACTGCAGGAGATGAATTGGCATGGGCACGACTGAAAGACGAATTGTTCTCAGAGTTTGTGGATCTACACAACCACATTCGTCGAGCACGAACCAAAACTAGAAAAATCGCTGTGTTGTTTGCGAATGGAGAGCAGGAGCTCGCTTGTTTGAGAGCTCGCTTTGCGCTTTTCCTTGACAAAATCAATTGCTCTCGGCGCGTTGCAGCTGAGGAGAACCATCTCGACCTGACATTTTTAAATGACGAAGTACGGGTACAATGGGAAGCATTTGTACGTGAAATTAAGCAAAGCGCTGCAGAGCGTAGGCTCATTCAGAACCCATTCAGCTTGATATTGAGAGCAAACGAATACGCGTTTCTAGCGAGGACTCCAAAACAGGCGAATCTCGTGGGGTTAGCGCTGAGTGACATTGACACTGCGCTCACTATGGACCGAGTCAGCGTCGAGGCATCAGCGGAGATGAACAAGGCCTACTTGCTTTCGCGTGCACACATGAAGTCCGAGGTACACAAATACCGAACCAATGTTTCGGACTGCTTACAACGAGCGAGTGTCGCTCTTGTGCGTGATTTGAACCAAATTGCTTCGTTAGCAGCACTGGTGATCGATCCTACAAAAATTGAAAACAATCTACTTTCTGAACAGCTCAATGGAGTTCTAAGCATTTATCACGCCCTCCTTTCCAACTGTGACGAACAAATCAAGATTCTTGCCACTTTTGAAGATGACAGCACAGCTATTCTGACGTGGGAACCTTTTCTTCAAGACGAACCAGTTTATCGTGGTATATTCTTCGAAATGTTTGACCCTCTCGGTTTCCAGGGCATGCTACAATTTGAGGAGAAGAAAAAGTGGAAATTTTCATGGGCAGCTTTTGCAGTTGTACTGTTGGGAGCTTTGGAACTCGCTGGTGGCATTGCATTGACTTGCTTTGGCTTTGGCGGCTTTGGGGTGGCACTCATTTGCGAGGCAATAAGCGATTTGGCGCAAGGTATTGAAGGACTCGTTACCGGCTCCTTCAGTCTGAAATCGTTCTTCACTGACAAAGCAATTTCGTTAGCGTTATCTGTGGCATGTGGAGGAATTATGAAATGTTGTCAGGCAGTGGCGAAACAAGGACTTCGGCAAAGTCTCATTCAGTTGAAAAACGCAGGCATAAGGGCTTTTAAAGCAGCCAAACGCATGGCCTGGAGACTAATTCTGCATCCAAAGCAAGTTTTACGTGCTGGATGGCGTCGGGCCACCACGTCGACCAAAGCACTGGTCTTCCGGCTCAAAGCTCGAGTGTTGGAGAGAACATCTCTACGTCATAGTGCGTCTAACACAATGCGCGAAGCTTTTAAGAATGGTTGGGTGCAGCACCAGAACGAGGTATTCCGTGTTGTTGCAAGCAAGGTGGTGGTAAAAGGTGTCGAAGTTGGTGTATCCGAGGGATTGAATGGCTTGTTACTGGAGATGGAGAAGGATATTAAACGCGCTGTAGAGGAGGAAGTCGACCGATGCACGAAAGTGGAGTCGTATGAACTACTCTTGTCTCAATTCTGGGTTCTTCATCAACATGAAGTTAGTGCCCTTGAATTAGTTCAGCAAGTCGAGAACAACGTTGCGCATGAAGGTTCAAAGTCCCAACTAGAGCAGCTGGGACGAATGTTCGCTCACCAACTTTTCGACAAGATGAAAAGCAACAAGAACTCCAAGTTGGGACGCATTGGAGCCATTGTGTACTGGGCACTTGAGGCTATGAAAATCCAAGAATGCGTCGACAATGCGATTCAATACACCACGACGATGCTGAATGCGTTGAAATCGATTCTGGAAATTCAGCACAAGCAAGCAAGTTCGTGTGACGAAGAATATTGTGCGCTTTGGAAAGACGAAACCTCGTGCAAGAAACTCAAAATCCCTGATCTTCAACGGAATCTTCTGGTTGAGCAACTCGTAACATCCTGTTGTACAGTTATCATTGCACAGATGCATCGAGCAGCAAATATGGTGCTGTCTCGCGCTGTTGGGGCTGCTGCTGAGCGGACTGTTTCATCCGCGTGCAAAGCGTATATCAATCACAAGGGGAAGCGTCTACAGGCAGAACAACATCGACTTGCCCAGCTGATCGACGACCAAGAGAAACTCGACAAATTGTCTTCATGGGAGAAGAGATGCCAGCGCTATTTGGCAGATGCGGTCATTTCGAGACAGGTAGATCTGGCTGAAGTGCTGGTTCAAAGTGGTGGGCCAGTTCAAAGTCGTGTTGTCCTCGTCATCCTAAGCAGACTACACAACGTTCCTGTTGTCCTTCACCGTAGCAGCGACAGCCAGCAATTGGGTCAAGAGCATTCAGAAATTAACTCGTTGCATTTGAAAGAGAAAGAGAACACAAATTTGAGCGGGCTCTCTCATGTGGTTCCTGCTTCCAGTGACGCTTTGGCGTATGCGGACGTTGAAGACTTGAATTGTGTCTTTCGGAGTTTCTACTTTGAACTACACGGCGAAAACGCGACACCGGAACAGCTGCATCAATTACGTGAAGCTGTCAAAGACGAGTTTAATAAGAACGTTGGAGCTCAGTTGTTGTCCTGGATGTATCGAAACGATTCTCTTGCAGGCGTGTCCGATGCTTACGCTCACAATAACAAGCACACAAGAGGAGCAAAGGGAAAATCAAAAAATCAACCTCGAGATTCAACTTTCAACCTCAAAGGAGCGGAGTTGAGCGATTCAAAAGTACAACGAGTGCTTGCTTACATGTTGCAGTATGTTGCAGCTCGAAAGGGGACTCCACTTGCGAAAGACCCCGAAAAAAAGGTCATCGACTTTGAATTTACGATTGGGTATGATGCCAACTTTAAGAAATTTACTGGGCGCCTCCATTATGACGGCAGCCACGGTCATCCTAACTTTCTTACCCCAAAAGGCATGAAGGATAGAGACATTGGTGGGATGAGTAAGGAGAATTTCTGCAACTTCATGCAAGAGAATTTGGGCGGCTTTGGTGAGTACGTTTCCGGACTAAAAAACGAGAAGGACATTCAAGACGAAGCATTCCAGAAAAGCGCATTAGGCCTGTTCAAGAAATACGGGAAGAAGAAATAAATGTACAAGACGAACCAGAAAATGAGAAGATTATTAAATGTCAATCCCTTTTCTTCTTCTAGTTCTTCAACGTATAGGTCAGGACCTATATCCGTTCTAAACTAGATATGTAGTCCCATTGGTCAATAACCCAGTTTATTCTGAACTGTGCAGGAAGTGCGTCAGTTCCAGATCAGTCTCTAGGTCAGCAGAGGAAGGAGGCAAATGGCCGAGTCTCCTAGCGTGCTCCCCAGCGATGGGATCCGCGGTCGCAACAAGAAGACGGACGTGTCAATGGACGTGGAAAGTGGCGGTGCAACTGCCTCCTCTTCCATCTCTTCCGACGCTTCTTCCCAAGAATCTTCCGTCACTTTGACCCCCACCACCGACAAGGACAAGAAGACAATAGCAGCTACCAACGCTCTCTCCACACTCCAGTCCATCGTTCATTGGTGGAAATCCATGCGATTGCAGTTCGGAGATGGACTTTTGTTGCAGATTTTCTTCGTCTACTTCACGCAGGGAATCCGCAGCACTTTGTGCTCTCTGGGCACAAGTTACTACCTCAACGAGACGCTTGCACTGCCACCAGCACAATCCGAGTCCCTCCGAGCCACTGCCGCCATCCCATGGATCATCAAACCTCTGTACGGGATGCTCTCGGACAGTGTCCCGATCTGGGGAACACGCCGCAAGTCCTACCTGCTCATTTTCAGTGCCATCTCAGCTGCTGCCTACTTCTCCCTCTCCATGCCAGGCCTCATCACTACATACGAGAGTGCACTAGTGGCACTCGTGGTGGCGAGTTTGGGCATCGCCTTCTGTGACGTGGTGATCGACGGGAAAGTCGTGGAAGCGGCGCGCAGTGAGCGTGAAGACATGGCTGGGAACCTGCAGACGCTGTCGTGGATCTCGCTGTCGGTCGGGTCGGTGCTGGGCTCCATGGTGTCTGGCTACGCTCTCAACACGTTTGGCCCCATGGGGGTCTTCTTCCTCTCGGCGATGGGTCCGTTGTGTGTGGTGCTGATCTCCATCAAGATCCCAGAGGAGAAGTATGTGCCGCCGGACAACCTCGGCTTCTTCCAGACGGTGCAGGACCAGTGCCGCGCGCTGGCAACAGTGGTGGTGGACCCCATCTGCTGGCGTCCCATGCTGTGGATCTTCCTGTCGAACGCACTGCCTCCGAGTGTGGGCGAGGCCATGTTCAGCTTCAAGACGGCCGAGCTGGGCTTCTCCAAGTCCTTCTTAGGCTTCATCTCGACGGTCGGGAGCTTCACGTTGTTGGGCACCACTGCGCTGTACAACGCCTACTTCCGGGACATGCCCTTCCGCCGCATGTTCTTCCGGATCCAGTTGGCGTCTGCTTGCGTCTCGTTCGCCGAGTTCGTGCTCGTCTCTCGACTGAATGTCACCTTCGGGATCGGCGACCGGTTCTTCATCTTCGGCGACGAGATCCTGTCGGACGTGGTGGCCCGCCTCAAGCACATGCCTTCGCTCGTATTGTGCGCCAAGATCTGTCCGCCAGGCATCGAGGGCACCATGTTCGCGCTGCTCATGTCCATCTACAACTTCTCGTGGTCCGTAGCGTCGTACGGTGGCTCGTGGTTGTGCAACTACCTGGAGATCTCCAAGACCAACTTCGCGGGTCTCGCCACGGCCGTGACCATCCGCAGTGTGGCCAAAGTGGTGCCGCTCTTCCTGCTCTTCATGGTGCCGGCCACCACGAGCATCAGCAGCTCGTCCCTGGCGTCCAAGACGAAGGCGAAGGCCAGGAAACAGAGCGAAAGCGACAGCGACACCATCGACCTCAAAGTGCAGGCCTAAGGCTACTGTAGCAGTTACCAATCGAGTAGAGTTCACTTGCATTTCAATCTGCAACCTGCTGACGTACGTGTGTGATGTGTGATAATCAAGTTGTCTCAAATCGTGGGTGAATTCTAAATGCAACCTATAGTGAAACCAAGTCAACGTTTATGGGATATCAGACACTTCCTTTCAAAAGTATCTTCTAGCTCTTCTTTTGTCATTCTCCAATTTGCCTTCTCAAGCGTAAGTGAACCAACCTCCCAATACGATGCTGAACCTCTATCCTCCTGCCAATCACGCTGTGTACAACGGGGCGTCGCTTAACTTCTCCCCCGAGATCGACCAGGCCTGCAACGCCATTCATGACGCGTGCAAAGGCCTCGGGACGGACGAGCAGGGACTGATCGCTGCTCTGGGCACCAAGTCTGCAGACACGCGCTTCCTCATCTCACAGCGTTACAAGCAGCTGTTCGGCAAAGACCTGAAGAAGGTCCTCAAGAGTGAGACGTCGGGGGACTTTGGCCACCTGCTGCAGCTCATTGCTCGTCCTCAGCCGGAAGCAGAAGCTGCGATTCTACGTAAAGCCACCAAGGGAATGGGCACAAAGGAGAAACTCATTTTCCCTATTGTCATGGGACGTACAAACGTAGAGATGGGGATCCTCAAGAAAACGTACTTTGACAAGTACAACAAAGACTTGGGCTCCGTCATGGACAGCGAGCTGGGGGGCGACCTCAAGAAGGCTGTGCTGGCGTCTCTCCAAGCGCCGCTGGAGGACTTTAACCCTGCCTACCACACGCCGCAGAAGGCTGAGGCAGACGCTGAAGCTATTTACAAGGCTGGCGAGGGCCGCATGGGCACCAAGGAGCATGAGTTCATCAACATTCTGGTCACGAGTCCTCCGCAGCATCTGCGAGCCATCAACGCTGCGTACGAGAAGAAGCACAAACACGACATTGCCCATGCAGTGAAGAAGGAGTTCGGAGGAGACGCAGAGGACGCGCTGCTGTTCCTGGTGCGGATGGTGCTGGAGCCGCTCGTGCTGCTCTCGGAGCTGTTCGAGAAGACGATGAAGGGCTTCGGCACGGACGAGAACGCGCTCAGTGCGGCGCTCGTGCGCTACCACCTCGTGCTGCGTGACATCCGTCCCGTGTACAAGAAAACGTTCGGCAAGGACCTGCGCGACCGCATCCAGGGAGAAGTGAGCGGCGACTACGGCAACCTCGTGCTCGCAGTGTTCGACGCCCCCCACTAAGGCGCAGACTTTGCTGTTGCTTTTGAACTTTCCATAACAATACCAACCACTGCATTGCAATCACCTTCAGCTCTTTGCACTATAATACGTCTCACTCATTAGCTCTAGACCAAGTTGAAGTGACTCAAGACTTAGTCAAATGTAGCCATGTAGTAAATGGCTACATTTCAAATATGGCTATATTTCATATATGGCTACATTTCATATATGGCTACATTTATTCTCTTATTGCGGATCTCTACTCCATATGTCGGAGCGTCCTCCGCCGCCGCCTCCTGCGTCGCCCCCGCCGCCTCTGGAGACGACGATCGGCAAGTACATTGCCCGCTTCCGCTATGAGAAGCCGCAGCCTCGCGAGTCGCGCGCTTTGGCGTCTCGTGGCGACTTTTGGTGGACGAAATCCCCTCGCTACTCTCCCAGTCCCTCGCCTCCGTCCACGTGGACGTCTGCGGACGTTTTCCGCTTCCCAGAGGAGGAGGAGGAGGAAATTAATGTTGAAGTTTGTATACAGGAGCAGAAAGAGAGCGAAACACGAGACAATGAGAGCCAAGAGAGCGATTCCAGTGTCGAGAGCAAGTTGCGACGGCGTTTGGGGCTCTGGAGCAGCCACTTGGAGCTGGAAACTGCAGAAAAGAAGGAGATGGGGACGTCTCCAATGGCTGCAGAAGTTTTTACATCCTATGACTCTCAGGAGTGGAGTGTAGAGGATGCAGAAGAAGAAGAAGAAGAGGAGGAGGAAGACCCGGAGCAAGTGATTGCAAGGGTGCGAAAGCGTCTCGGGTGGGGAACAACAGCATCAACTGGCACCGGCACTGGGGCTTTGACTGTAACGTTGAAACCGATTGAGTTGAGACTGTCAATGGGCGGAGGTGAGGACAAGAGGAGACAGCTGAAGCTGAAGCCTCCGCTATCTCCAGGATCTTACAGAAGAGGAGGATCGTTGGATAGTTTTAGATCCAGATCGTGGTCGACGTGGAGTCCTGTAGAACAAGAAGAACGAGTTGAAGAGGGGTCGCCCTGCAGTGGTACAGAATGCGACGGTAAAGGTCTCGTGGGGCAGGATGAAGGAGAGGAACCAGCATCAGTTGCAAGAAGTGAGGAGGAAAAAACGGTTGCGTTGCATTGTGAAAGCGCGAACCCAGTCGAGGAAAGCGATCGTCGAAGTTTCACCTCAAAATCACCACCGTTTGTTTTTACAACTACAGAATTGCAGTCCACGAGTTCGTCGGTGGATGATTCTACTCAATTTCAAGAATCAGAAGCCCATGAAGAACCTCGCGAGGGCGAGTTTATACTGCCGAGTACATCTCCTCGTGGGCAACAAGAGCAGATCCCAAGTGAGACTGCAAAGACCCTCGACAGCCTTGTGAGTTTGGTCGTGCATTCTTGGGAAAACGATTTTTTCTCGGGTTCTGCGAGTGAAGGGAGAGGCACAACTTCTCTAGAAGACACTTGTGATGACAAGCCTAATGCAGAGCTAAATCTTAGCGAGAAAGATGGCGACAGTAGTACAAACAACGCGCCAGCGTCTCCATGCCCTCCATCCCTCGCAAAAGATAGCGATGAAGGTGCAGAAGCGCGTGCAAGCGATCATGATGCAACAGAGGCAATTGTCACCACTTCTTCATCGCCACAACTGCTCGAAGATGTCACCTTTTCCTCCGAGGATACTGCGGAGGCTGTCGAGGCATATGAGGATGAAGAAGAAAAAGAAGACTGCGAGGTTCCAGGAGAAGAAGACGATCAAATCGTTCAGATGCTTCTCGGTCGAATCGCGTTACTCGAAGAAGCATTGCGCCAGATCGACGACAGTTGAAAGCGATTCTATTTACTAGGGTTCCACAACTCATTTCTCCAAATGGGCCCTCTCTTCTCAGCCTCGCGCACGGGCATAATTTCCTTCCGCGTGATGAATTTCTTCACGGGCGGGGTCAAAATACTGGTCGTTGAGGGAAAGAAGAAATCCTTTGGCGTTCCTGACGTGGCGTCTGTAGCAACGAACTGGTTGCTATCAGAAGGCCGCAGAGTACTTGCGAATGTGGCTGCAACACAGCCAACATATTCTTGCTGATTGTGGATTGTGACGGGGGCCTTTTCGAGCGGTACACGCTTTCCGCTGGGCAGGGAAGCATTCTTGACGATACGAATGGGTTTTGATTGAGCGGGACCTCTCAGGATATCAGAGATTTTGTCAAGTTGAGACGGTTTTTCTCGTGGCAAGCTGCAAATATTCCCATGAGCAAGGAACTTCAGCTGCTTTTTGTCGACTACAAGACGGCGCTCCCACTCTTCCTGCTCTCTCTTGAGAGCTTCCTCCATCTCAAGACGGAGGCCTTCACCACAGAGATGTACGCTCTTGAAATACTCTGGATTTACTGTGCCGTCGCCGTTTGTCCCTCCGAACACCATGTCTTTAGATGGCAGTGTGGAGAATTCGGGTCCCTTTCTACTTCCAGGGTCACCCGATTCACGTGATACAGGTTTCGTGTGATTAATGTTGTCGACAAATGGCTGCCGAAGGTCTTCACAACGAGCTTCACTAGGAGCATGGGCGTGTTTATAGTACTCTACCGGCTGGAGAGGCGCTGGGTAAATGAATCCTCGCTGCGTAGTCCACTTCTTGCGATCCTCCTGCTCTTCTGTCTGTCGCAGTGCCTCTGGGTTGACCATACTGAGAGCAAGTGATTGGAAGTCACGGCTGTACGTGTACGTGGCATGGCGATCTTTGGATAATCTCTCGCGCTGCTTCTCCTGGAGGATGTCTTGGGTCTGTGTACATGAAGTAATACAATATGAGACTTCGGACTAAGATTTTTTACCGCCGCAGATGGATACACACAGGAGTTCACGTACCCGAAGTTTCTGGCCACTATACAAGTAGACTGGTGCTTGTGACTTGTCTTCCAGCATCTCAGCAACCTGCTTCTTCTCCAGGTACTCCGCGTGAAGTTGATTTGAGTGCTTCTTGCGCTCTAATATGAAGTCCTTCTCGACTCGACTCCGGCGGGACTGTTCGAAGCTGGGATTTGTTGCATCTGTGGGCGCTTTCAACATTTTGGCGCGGTGACTGGTAGGCCCGCCTGTGTACCCACCAACCTTTGCTTCTTCTGCAGCATTGTTGGGCTCGGAATGTGAAACCACACTGGACTTGCCACCGCTTTTACCGTGAATGTCCTCCAAAGTGATGCTTTCTCCGTATTTGCTTTCGACCTCGAGCAACATTTGAGCTGTTGGAAAGAGATCGAGGTGCTTCACTTCTATCAGCCGTTGGACTTGCCGCATATCTGCCAGGCGTGCGAGAGCCTGGTGACAGTTTTCGGACACTTTGACTCGCATGTAGATGTCGGGTGCTGTCATAAGAAGAGGGAGCGGATAACGCAGCTTAATGCGCTTCAAGTCGATCTCAAAATTCGTGTACAGCCGCCGCGTGAACCGGATCTCATCGTTGCAGAACATCCGATATCCTTGTGGGTCATTCGGCCCCTTCCGTTGGAGTTGCTCGTGTATGTACTTCATTCCGTTATCTGCAAGGCCCTCCAGAATGATCATGCGATATTGGCTATCAATGATTTGCGTACCAGTGATCGCGTCCAACGCGCCGCTCTCACAATCCATCTTCTCAGTCTCCGACATTTGATACGACCGAATGGGGACACCTGGAAGTGCCTTCAAGTTGACGGTGGTCATGGCTTTCGTGACTTCACCAAGCGTAACGTCGTCCTTGTACGGAATGATCAAAACAAGTCTAGAGAATTTCAGCGATTTTCGGTCATCAATGGAGGCTGGGTTCTCCGTGTCCACGAGCGAAGTGCTCTCAGCATGTACTATTTCAATTGGGGATTGCAGGGTCACGTGGATGCTGAGTGAGGCACCAGTGGATACATAGGCTCCAGGCTCACGAATGACCTTTTCTAAAGGCGACAAGTCAACAGTTGCAAGGAGTTCACTCTCTTCGCTGAGGGTGGCGGTGCCAAGGGGACTAGCACGCCGCTTCATGGCGATAATATCTGTCGTGAGCTTTATCGTAAGGTAAGGCCTGTCAGTGTCCACCTTCACACCACCCATCCGCTGCTTCGCTGTATTCAGAAGCTCTGCAAGCCGAAACTTGGCAAGACCGTACGGGAAGAGTCGACCAGCGTTTGCCAGCAGCATTCGCCAATCGCTTCGTGCAATATCGTCAACGACGGACAACTCCATGGGCTTCACTGCACCCGGCGGAGTACTACCAGTGGAGTGGGTCGTATCAGTGGTACGCGGACTGTGATGAGATGAAGTGGTGGCGCCTGCGTCTTTCTGCTGCCCTGGATCTACTCCTGTCGTGTGCAAGCTCTCCCATTTCAACTGGTATCGTGCCAGTGTTTCTTCCTGCTTTAAGTCTCGGTCGCGTATCTCGACGGTTAGCGCTGCAAAACGGATTGCATCTACTAGTTCCAGCGCCTCGAAGCGACCACATAGTAGTGTCACGCTAGCATTCCACCGGGCAGTCTCACTCTGGTCATGAACCACATATCGTACCAAGGTTAGAAGCTGTTACTTGGAAATACGGCATGCGCTCTTACCTGTCGCCGTCCGGGGGTTAACAAAAGGCGAGGAACCGAGTGATATTGTACGGAAGTTGCCTCCAGAGTGGTCGATGGGCGCAATTGGTCTGGGAAAAAGTGTATCAGCGCAAACACTGGCTTACAATACCGATGAAGTGGGGAGTGAGGTGACGCTGTCCCAATTCCTTGGCTGATGGCTCCAGGAAGTTGACGAGCAGCCCCAACTGTGATGGTGAGAGGATTGAGCCTTTTCAGCAGCTCACCTGTTAGCAAGGGCTGGTCTACAGTGACCTGAATCGATAGATATTGGAGGCCAGCCGCCGTTGGCAGCAAGCAGAGACCCTGGGACGATTGCTGTATTTCACTAGCAGACCGCTTTGCTCCGAAGAGATTGTCATTGAAACATGCCGGATCATCTGCATCAAGTGACGATGCCCACGTTTGTTTCACGTGAAGAGCACCTGAAAGCAAACTGCTGATGTCCATTTCGTACAAACCGGCAAAAGCTTTTGGCGTGAACTCGACTGCAGGAATTTCCAGCGCAGCTGCTGGTGCTCCCGCTGTTTTCGCTGTGGAGGGCTTCGTCTCTTTTCGAGGTGTCGCTTCGGACCCTGCAAGCCCGGGGTGATCAAACAGGAAGAACGACAAGATCGGATCATCGTCGATGGCCATCGCAAGTGTTTCTGAGATGGCAATGTCGGCGAAGCTCTGCTCGAATCGGAAAACTGGCGCTGAGGCTGATGCAAACTCGACGGACTCGTTTTCTTGCAGTGGTGTCCACCCGTGACCGAGCCCAATGGCGTTGGTTTGTTTTCTTGAACCATCGAGAAAGCGGAAGCGAAATCCTGGGGCTTCGAAAGCGCCAACTTCTACTGCTGCGTCAATTTGCAGTTTGAAGGTGCATTTGCGCGCAGTGGAGGGATCGACTCCGTCGCTTTTGGCCGAGGCTTCAGCTCGCTTCATGTGGATGGTCGAAGCTCGAGTGGTGAACGCGTTTGGTGTGAGCTGCGCACAGGAATAACCACATGCTGCGATGAAGCGAAACCACGTTTTCAGGAGGGCATGTGCAAAGAATTTAGTTGGAGATCGACAATGTGTATTTGGTGGACACTTCTTGCAGTGAAGACGGTTGAGTTTATCGATGGCCTTCCTACCTGACGTGAAATCGCTGAAAGGCGGGGGTGGAAGGCAAATTTTGCTGGCATTATATCAGCATGAACTTCGTCATGGTGGATGGCTATAGGATACTTAGTTACAACATTGCGTTACTCCTCAGGCACGCACGTTAAGCAGGTCGCGCAGGGAGCTGTCGCTGAGGTATTTGCGCACCGCCACAAGCGCTTCTAGCTGCACTGAGCGCAGGAAGTCGCCCTTGAGCTGCTCCAACTGTTCCAGCCCCTCCTTGGCCCCTGCCACCTCCATGTCCAGCTTCTCGTCCTCAGCGAGTCTCGGGTTGATGAGCTTGGCGAAGTGGAACATCTTGCAGTTGCTGAGCTTCTTGAGCACGCGCATGTCGTCGCTGTGCAGCTTCTGGCCGATGTAGCCCCGGATACTCTGGCCATGGCGCAGTAGAATTGTGCCATTCTCAATGAGTTTCAGTAAGCCCATGGTATAGTTTTCCTCTTCCGATTTCCACCGGCCCTTCCGCAGAGGACACATGAGAGCGTAGATGCTGGATGAGTCGAAGCCCACGTTCAGGAACGTAGCGACCCAGTCAATCTCGTCGTGGCGATTGCGCACGAGGCTCGTGGACTTTAGAAACTCCTTGGACTTGAGCACCAGCGTCGTAAGAGATGGAGCGTCTGCTTTAGCTGAGGCACGAGGAGTTGCTGCTGCTGGTGGTGGTGCCTTCTTCTCCGTTGCACGAATTCTCGCCACCTCCGCACTTCCGGTGGAGCTACGCGATCCAGCTGAAGTCGGACGGTCGCCCTTTTCAAATTTCTCCAAGTCGCTTCGGGCGTATCGCCGTCGAGCAGCCAGCACTCCAGACTCTGCAGTACGTTCCAGTAAGGGAGAATAACGCGAGCGCATGAGCGGCTTGGCCGTTTCCAGTACCGTGAGGCCATACTCCCCTTCGTACAAAGGTTGTCGAGAGTGCGTTGAAGACGCAAGTGAAGGAGCCACGCGACGGCGCTTTTGTCCTGTCATGTCCATTGGTTCCTCCTCGTAGAAAACTGGTCGCGTGTGGGACGTCGCCACTTGGTACCTGCTCGTTCTCGCTTGTTTCCTGGGCATTTCAGCGTCAACTTGTCGATACGGAGGCATCTCAGCCGGGACGTGGATCTCGTGGATCTTGTGCGGGTCCATGTCGTGGTGGTAGAAGAGTCGACGTTGCTCTGCAGTCTCCTGGGTCCGTATGGGCCCTGCAGGCTGCAGGTAGCGACTGGAGACGTCCGTGGGCGTGGGGCGCACGCGGTTGCGTGCGTCCACTCCCGATTCTTGTAAAGGAGAAGCAATTTGTCTTGGGTTAAACTCTCTGTACACTGCACGACGCATGACACTGGAGACAGTGGGGGCTGCGTCGTAAGGAGAAGAAGCTGAGGGAGGTGTGTAGTGTTCCCAATCCCTTGAAGAAGAAGAAGGAGGAGGAGGACGACGGATACGAAGCAACTCTTCGTCATTGGGTGGCATGAACATGACAACACATGGGGAACTTCCCCTTCTTGTGGGTTGTAGAGGAGCAACTTGTTCTTCTTGAGTGGGAAGTTTCCTCTTGTGAACTTGTTGCGGCTTCAAAAGGGACGAGATACGGGGCAAGAGAGGAGCGGGAGAGGGAAGTTCTGTGGATCGCCATGGCGTCGGCGGCCTCCAGTCCATCGGTTGAGGAGCTGGCGCGAAAGGGAGCGAAGGTGCCGCCATAAGAGAAAAGGTTTGAGCTTGATCCAGCAGCTTGAAGAGTGGGGGGGTTGTTTGGAAGGACATGCCGACTGGTTGTTGGCATATTGTGCCTTGCGCTTACTGTCTGGTACTTCGTCCTGGAGGTGAATCGTGTGCGTTGGGGTGCTGGCTGGTGGCCTGCTGGCAGCTTCCGCCCATTATTCTGGGCGGGTTAACAAGTACGAACGATGTTAACGTCAGAGACGAGGGTTTTCTGACTCAACGCTACAGTGCATAGGTTTGCATTTAGCTGTGTTCTGATGCTTGCAACGGGCTGCAACAGCAGCCAACGGCTGTCCACACCACCAAGGGCGAACCGCACAGATCTGGAGAGAGACCGCGACGGTCGAGCTCCATGCTCGCGCAGGTCGGTGACGAAACAAACGAGGGTGAGCTGTGTGGGCAAAGAAGAGGACAGGA
>AUWJ02018463.1:0-26441 GCA_000468175.2 Phytophthora cryptogea
CCCTACAAGCCGATTCTAACGTCATTTTGCATGTTGGACACCTGCAGGAGCTCAACGAACGCGTGCAGAGCCTTGTGGGGTTTCCCGTCGCTTATGCGCAACAGCATAGTACTGGTTCGTACTGGAAGCTGTTGCTTTGGTTGGAATGGGACCTAACGCTGCAATTTTTAACACGTTTTGGTTGATCAGGACCGGATACACTCTGATTGAAGCAGGGAGATCACGTGTGTACCGGTCCGGTTTGAATTTTGCCGCTGATTTTCGCGCATGCTTGAGAGCAGCAGACGTTGCAACGCTCGTTGCACATGCCCGACCCACGTAAGGTGACGGTGAACGCCAGCGCGTTCGTGTCGGTGGTGCAGAATTGCCAGGTGCTGGTGTGTGTAATGTACACTGTACGTCAAGAGGATAGCGGTGACTACGAAAGCGGTTTATTGCCCCCGATCCGCTTCAAGCTCGCGTTTTGACTATTGGTGACACCGACGAACAAGTTTTATTCGTACTGCCGCCTGAATTTGAGCCGGTGCTACTGCTTGCTGTGAGCGGTACGCTGGATTGCGAGCTGTGTGGTGTCGATGAGATTCGATTCGACTGCATTCAATCGCATTAAGTTGGTTGATCTCGATTCGCTTAGCTCCGTACAGATTTTCATTCTGGACGGCGACGCAACGAGTCAGTTTACCACGAATATTGCTGCCTGAAGTTGTGGTACCAACAGTCGATGTTGGTGATGGCAGACGTAAGGTTGATCATGCACAAAAGTTCACGATCGTCAGAGTCGACTAGGCGGTTGGTACGCAGGCTCGTCAGGATGACTTTTGCGGTCTGAAGTTGCAGGCTTGTAACGCACCACGGTGGAGGACGGGGTGATTGAATTTTGGCGTCCACAGTTTCCGCTTCGTGACATGAGACGACCCAGCACACGAATGTCATTTCAATACCTTCGTGTGGATGCAGCTCTTCAACTGCCGTAATGGCAGAAGGCTGGCAACCACTTGGTCGATATGCACTACAACACCATTCATAGCGGTATCGCGCAAGCGCCGAGACCGATGAAGATTTCCGTGAGAGGTTCACAGTTGAAGAACTGTACAAAGATCAACTGCATCACGATCTGGAGGAGAGTCATATAGATTTCCATCCGGATTTTGATCAAGCCCTCGAAAATGCTGGGCTCGTACGCAGTGGATGTACATGTACAGAGCTTCCCACCGACCACCAAGACCATCCGCAAGGGAAGTTCCCAGAAAGCGGCCGTGGGGCAGTAGAGTCAAGGACAGTGAGGCACAGTACTGCTAAGAGTACGAGAATCTGATCAGCTTTATCGTCCTTGGCTCAACCATTGACGACAGAGTTCCAAGTTCGACCAAGTTGCGAGCGAGTCAAGTCGACAATCACCCCGCTTCAAGACCGTAAGGACACGAACGTCGCTTGATTTCGTTTGACGGTGCTCACTGTAACAAGTGATGGATAATTTCTTCAGCGTCTAGTGGTACTTGCTGACGAGTCAGGTGGACGGGCTTTTCAGCGCCAGAGGCCAACACGCGAGTACAGTATTCTCACTGCTCCTACGACGACAGCAAGCGTCTGCTATCACTGAAGCGCTTTGTCTCAATGGCTCCAAATGGCTCTGCGCTGTGGTCTCCAATGGTTTCCGGCGACGAACGCGCTAGAATCTGAAGCGCTCGTCTCAATTGTGGATTACTCACCGCGAACACGCGATTTTCAGTCCCACCAAGATTCGCCACGTCCGCCCAGGCGCCAAGATAGTGACAGTTCGGTCACTATTGCAGACACAGAGAATCTTCTGTTCTATTCGACCTTATCATCACGTGGCATTAAAACCAGGGTGCCGATCTTTTGCGCTGTTATTGGCGCATTTTTTACCAATCACGTTGCGGATACGTCGCTGACATCGAAACCGTCACGGCCATTCTCGGATTCGGACCGCAAGAGAGAGAGCGCAGCCGCCTTCGCCTCCTCCAGAGCCTCGCAATGGTCCAATTCGCCAAGAAACTGGCGGCGGCGCAGCGCCCCGAGTGGAAAGGGTTCGTCACCTTGTAGCAGCCAATTTAGTGGCCTTGGGAGCCATTAATTTCCTCTCTCTCTTTTGTGGTGTGTCGTACCTAACAACGATCTGGTGATACAGTCACTATCTCGAGTACAAGCAGCTCAAGAAGAAGCTGCGGAAGGTGATGGAGGCCCAGCACGAAGAGACGCGCGACGAACAGGAGAATTTCAAGCATGCGCTGGACTCGGAGGTCGGTAAAACCGTTGGAACCACGGAATTCCGACGTGAGTTGCCGTTTTAACGTGGCTTTGGTGGTGTTTTGCTGCAGGTGGAGCGCGTGGTGCTCTTCTTCCTCACCAAGCAGGGAGAGTTCGCCACGACGTTGCAGGGGCTAAGGACGCAGCAGTTGGAGCTCGCTCCTGGAGATCTGGAGGCCATGCACTCGATCGCTGACATGTACCGCCACGTGGGAGATGATCTGGTGAACTTGCTGCACTTTGTCGAGCTGAACGCGACGGGCATCCGCAAGATCCTTAAGAAACACGACAAGACGCTCAAGGAGCACAAGATCATGGGCTCGTACTTGTCCTCGCGCACGGACTCGCAGGCATCGCATCTGCAGCAGCTGTACCACGACGAAGGTATCTCGGCGATTATTGCGAGTATCCGCGCAGCGCTGACCAAGCTGCGCAAGGTTGAAGTGCAACTAGCGGCGGACGCTACCAGTAAGGCTCTCACGCGGACCATCTCCGAGGACGAGCCGGTGCTGAACCGCATCGGACAAGCGCGACGCAGGCTGCACAAGTCGACGCAGTATGTCAAGGCGGTGGCGGCGCGCTCGCTGATTTTCGACTCGGAGTCGTCGGAAGATGAAGACGATGAGACGTACGACATGCTCAAGCGGTTGAAGCAGGCGTCCGAGCCTTCGCGCCTGCTGAATATGCTCAACACTTTCCTGTACATGACCAACTACTACATCGTGGCCCCTACAAGTGGCAAGTACGCGGCAGAATTGGGTGCTGAGGCGTCCATGAGTGGTGTAATCGTGGGTATGACGCCGGTTGCTTCGCTTGCAAGTGCTGTGCTCTATAGCTGGTGGGCGAACCGCTCGTATAAGGCCTCGCTGAGTTTTGCAACGGTGTGCCTGATCCTGGGTAACCTACTTTACGGCTTGGCACTGACGTATGATAGCGTCGCTATGGCTTTGACCGGTCGTATGCTCAATGGTTTTGGTGGCGCTCGTGCTATTAATCGTCGCTACATCGCCGATAATTACTCGCGGGAGGAACGTACACAAGCTTCAGCGCTGTTTGTGACGGCTAGCGCGCTCGGCATGGCAGCAGGTCCTGCGCTTGCGGCCGGTCTACACTTTCTGCCCGACTACAACTTTGGCGGTGTTGACATCACGACCGAAACATCCCCGGGCTGGGTTATGTTTGCGCTATGGACTATCTACCTCATAGCGCTATTGGTGTGGTTTGAGGAGCCTGACCGCATGGAGAGGGAACGATTCCTGGAGCGTCGTCGATCCATGGTCGAGAACGGAATGGGGAACTCGAGTATTGCAGCAGCTGCAGCCCAAATGGGAGAAAACACGCCGCTGATTTCGCGCTCGACTTCAATGGTAGGCAGCCCTCCGCCTCTATCATCGCTCTGGCGAAATGTTCCAGTTGTGGCATCGCTTTTCATCTACATCGTCCTCAAGCTGGTGCTGGAGTGCCTCATTACGGCCAGTTCGACGATAGCAATGTACCACTTCAGCTGGGGCTCAACCAACAACGGTATGTACCTTGCGGCGTTGGGTTTGCTGATGTTCCCGACCAACATGGTTGTGGGCTGGATGAGTTTCCGGTATGAAGACCGCGAGATGATCATTTTGTCCGAAATTGCCATGTTTGTCGGTGTCGGCATCATCGTGAATTACGGTCACTATTCTGTGGCGCAGTTTGTTGCGGGAGGTGTGATCATCTTTATCTCCACAAACGTGCTGGAAGGTGTCAATATGTCGCTTCTGTCCAAAACGATCCCGAAGTCTTTCGCCAAGGGAACGTTCAACTCGGGATTGCTAGCCACCGAGGCGGGTACATTCGGACGAGCCATCGGCGATGTTGCGATCACTGTCGTGGGTCTGCCTGGCATCCAGTACGTGCTCAACTGGACATTTGCCCCACTCATCGCTATTTCCCTGCTCACTCTTCTTTACACGGGTCGCGTGTACCACAAGCTTGCCACCGACGATTAAGTTATGGCGAAAGCTAGCGGCGCACCGCTTCCAATGTATTGGGGAGTACTTAGTAGGCTAGTGCTGCTTAGTTGCCTTGCGTCGACTTTCTAAACTCATGAATAAAGGACAACAACTTCATTTTGTCGTGGTTTAGTGCTCACGCTTTTTCAATGACTATCGCTGAGGCACCCCCGCCACCATTGCACACAGCAGCACAACCGATGTGACCACCTTCCTGATGCAGCACAGAGCATAGAGTGACGATGATTCGCGCCCCAGAGCAACCAAGAGGGTGTCCGATTGCAACCGCACCTACAGTATTTCAAGTTCGAGAGAATAAAAATTAGAAAACGATCAAGCAAAGCAGCTAATGCAAACGCACCTCCATAAGCATTCACTTTTGCTGCATCCAGACCCAGTAACTTCATGTTAGCGCACGCAACGACCGAAAACGCTTCGTTGATCTCGAAGAAATCCACATCATTCTGCTTAATGCCACCATTTGCAAGTGCCTTTGGAATAGCCAAAGCTGGAGATGTTGTAAACAACCGTGGCTCCTGTTCTGCATCGCCGAAGCCTCGCACAACCGCCTGGATGTTTGATGCAAGTCCCAGCGATTCAGCTTTTTCACGACTCATGAGCACAAGCGCAGCAGCGCCATCACTGATGGGGGACGCATTGCCGGCAGTCACTGTTGGACCGAAGTTTTCACTCGGCTTGAAGGAGGGACGTAGTTTGCCCAATGACGCAACCGTCACCTCTCTCGCCATTACTTCTTCATCCTCAGTTACAGTCTGCGGTTCGGCTCCACGCTTCAAAGCAGGAACCTGAACTTGGACCACTTCTCGCTTGAATTTCCCGTTTTTGGTCGCCTCACGAGCTCGGCGATAACTCTCAGCAGCATAAACATCCTGCGCTTCTCTGGAAATGCTATTCTTTCTCGCACACTCTTCTGCAATGTCCCCCATTGGAGCGTTCCCAAAAGCATCAAACAGACCGTCCTGCCATAACAACAACAGCAGTAAATACTTCTGCCAGCACTGTAAGGAGCGTCTTTATCCACGTACAGTCTGCAGAGCGTCTGAAAACACGAGATCGCCGTATCTCGCTCCTCCGCGAGCTTTCTTGGACAAATGAGGGGCTTGACTCATACTTTCCATCCCTCCCACCACCACCACATCTCTCAGTCCCAACATAATAGCTTGAGCTCCCAGCATCACGGCTAAAAAGTAAAAACAGATTTAAACGGTTTTATGTGAATATAACAATACCATAAATATAACAATAGCACGTACCTTTCATCCCCGAAGCGCAAACTTTATTAACCGAGGAGCAAACGACGGACGACGGGAGGCCTGCACTCACAGCCGCCTGCTTGGCGGGAGCTTGACCGGCTCCAGCGGAGATTACATGGCCCAGAATAAGCTCCTCCACGTCACTAGGCTTCACGTTGGCGCGGTCCAGAGCCTCTGTACAATAACATTCTATTGTTATTTTTAAAGTAGATTTTAACATAAGATCTTATTTGATAGAAACCTTTGATGGCGATCCCAGCGAGGTCCGACGCTTTGAGAGCCGAGAGTTTCCCCTGTAAGGAACAGCACGGCGTGCGTGCGACGCCGACAATGCAGACGTCGCGACTGGCGCTGAACGCGTCGGCATTTACACGCAGCTTCTTAGCAGGAGGTGGGGAGCTCATGGAGGATTTTACTTAAGTAGCGTCATGAAGTAACAATCAACTTCAACCATGTGATCATAATGGAAACGTTTGAAGGCAGCGACTGCCAATACCAACTCCAGGAAGTGCATTGTTTCGTGATAGTAACAAGGCAAAATAAAGACCTACGTGCACATGCAGTCGTCCTCGTGGACCTCGTGATGCGAGTTGCGGGATAGCGATCTTCTCGAAGTAGCGTTATGAAGTAAGCGACCGTTGATTGGCTCGTCGCAGCTTCTAAAAAGATCGGCCGCGAAACGACGCGAATCATCGCATTTCAATTTAAAGAAGCTCCTCCCAACGGAATCGCTCCCAAGACGCCATTTTCTCATCTTCGTGCATTTCATTTCTTCTCAATGGTTCGCGTTGGTTTGTGGAGGAATTTCATTCTTTTGGCGCTTTGTCAGTCGCAGCTGCAGAAATTCAGCGACGCCATCTCCATCATCGAGCGAAATGTTGAGCCAATTGCGTTCACGACAACTGCCGCTACGTCCGACTCGTGGCCTATTTGGCTCGTGCTGCCATTGCTGCTGGACGTGCAACCGGTTTTGATGAAGCTGGATGTGACGCGTCATGTGCCAGCGCAGGTGCAGAGCTTCTGTCGAGAGCACCGAGTGGACGTCACTCGATGCACTGGAGCAAGTCGACAAGCGCTGGATGAAGTGGTGGACTTCCAGCGGTTCTGCAAGAAGGCGACAGCTGAGAACGCGTTGCCCGGGTTTGTGGTGGCCAGAGATGTGTTACGGGAGACTGGGGAGACTGCTTCGGCCTTGTGGATGCAGAACGAATCGGGAGCTGTTGCCCTCGATTTCTGCGACTTTGCGGGGGCAAGTGAACAGTGCGCTGTAGCACTTGGGAACGCGTTGGAATTAACATTCGACTGGATGCTTCATTTGACGCCATGTGAGAAGCACGGAGCAACAGACACAGCAGCTACTTTAGGTGCGTCGGAACCAACTGCTGATAGTATTGATGATCGACTTGCGGCTGTAGAGCAATTGATTGCAGAACTTCACAGCTCATCGGTGACGGAGACTACTGAGATCCAACTACCAACATCTGAGCAACAGAACGTCGACGATAGTGAACTAACTGCGGGTGAGGAAGTGCAAGCTGTTAACCAAGTCATTGCGTCCGCAGAGGAAGAAATCATTGCAAAAGAAGACAATATCGCTGACAACCTGCAATTTATTTTTTCAGCGGTCCCCAGTGAGGAATTGTCTGCTATGGTCCCTACCGCTGACAGCGGGATCGATGAAACGATCTCGGATGCAGAACTGGTAAATGAAGGTTTTGATGACGACATCAGCACCCTACAGAGTGGAAGTGTTCAAGATCAAGCAACAGGGATGGAAGAGCACGAGGACATTAACATCAATGGAAACATCGGTTTAACTTCAGGTGAAGAATTGCCAGTTTCGGAAGAATCCGAATCCTCATCAAGCACAATACAGGAACTGGCCGGTAACGAGATTGCGGTGATTGACAATGGCTCGTGCGAAGCTGAATACACCGTGGTAGATTTAAGCCAAGCTGAAGAAGACCTTGCGTTACCGAAGACTTGGAAAATTGGCGCCGCACTTGTGCTGGCCCTATCGATTGTGTATCTCGCTATCGACTTGATGCTGCAGTCTGTGCATCTCCCGAAGCAGCTGGCTAGCCAACTTTTGCACAATGTTTTCCTTCTTGTCCGTGGAGAGCCTCAAAGCAAGCTGGCACAAGAGTTCTCACAGCCAAGTAGCGGTGACGACCTGAAGAAACCCCCACTTCGAACGCCCAAAGTCTCTCCTCAAGAAACGTTAAGTAAACTGAGCAACGCAGAAGACTCGACAAAGTCAAGTGCTATGGTGCAACCACCTTGCCACCCTTCCCCAAGTTTTACATGCGTCGCGATGATGTTAATGGCTGGCCGCCAAGCTCCGATTCAACACGAGACCCTACCGATCATGCAACACACGATCGGGTTTGAAAATCTATCAGTCCCGACATTTGAGCAAGACAACAGTGACGCTGTCAACACTTTCCATGCAAAAGGCACAAAAGAGCAAGATGCAGTGCAGCGTATCCAGAAATTGTGGAAGACTTCCAAGAGCAAGCGTTCGCTTCCGAACACCACTGCTGCTCAGGATGACATGAGTCTTGTTCCGTCTGGCACAAGTGCCCCAATCTTCCGTCTACTTCAGCTTAGAAGCAAGAAAGCGGCAGAAACTCATCAAGCTGACAGACCCCTTTCAAGTTTCCACCGTCTCGTGTCAAGCACGATGCCTCCGCGCTAAGCAATTGTAGTTTATAACTGTAGTGTAACTAGCCCAGGTTCTACCTTTTCCATAAATGGAGTACGTACGTTGTTGCTGCTTCGCATGTGAAAGTTCCAACATGAGATTGTGCTTGGTACCTTTTCTTTCGATCGATCACCGCAGTCTTCAAGTTCCCGTGACCGAACAAAGCTTCAGCTCCCGAAATGACGCATGCGTTAAGCTCTGAAGAGCTCACCGAGTTTCGCGAGATTTTCAACCTAGTCGACCGAGTAAGCATTGTGTTTGCAGCTTACTTACCCCAATGAGCCATTTACCTTTTGATTCACTGTAGGACCGTGGTGGATCGATCACTAAAGTCGAGTTGGGAGAGTTGATGGACACTCTGGGTATCGACACCTCGCCGGAAGAAATCGACCTCATGATCAATGAAATCGACCAGGACAGCAACGGCGAGATCGACTTCGACGAGTTTGTGGCGGTCATGTCGAGGAAAGTAAACGCCACCTACACAGCTGAACAAGTCAAAAATGCATTTAAAGCCTTTGAAGGCAACGTGTCAGCACCAGGTTTCATCAAGGCCGACAAATTGCTCATTGCACTTACCACGTACGGTGCAGACAAGCTCTCTCCTGATCAAGCACAGGAACTCATCAGTCAGGTACAGAACCACCTCCAGCTTTGTACATTTGAAATGCGTTCTCATATTTAGTTTCTTCTATGAGCAGCTCGAGCCTGATCAACACGGCAACATCAACTACATCGAATATGTGAACATGATGATGTCAGAATAAAGCCAAAGCTGCTTTGCCAACCTTGGAATCATGCGTTGGGCGTGCTCTCTTTCGTACTACAGGTCGTAGTCGCTGTACTCTGCGATCCGTTTTGGTGGCTGATGTAGACCACCGTACATGTAATGTCGTCGTGAAAGCGTCTTCGTACAGGTCCTTGCGGCATCGACATCAGCTCGTGGATCATCAATCCATCTCGATGAGCGATCTTTTCAAGCGCAGCATGAATGAGCGCAGCACTTGCTGTTGAAAAGAAAAGCGATTGTTCGGGGTCTGCACGTAATTGCAGTCACATTAGCCTTTGACCAACTTTTAAAACAGATTGAAGTCAACGCACCGAACTTGTCGACTATGTGGACAGCCTCCTGAGGTGTCATAACGTCCCACAGCCCGTCGCTCGCTAGTATGACAAACTTCTCGCTACCATCCATGTACACTGTAGTAATACTGGGCTCAGACGTGATGTAGGGTACCTTGCTCTGAAACACATACACACAGTCAGCATCGTAGACAGCAGAAGAAGCCTCAATTGCTGCACCACTTGAGGAGTACCTTAAACGGAGCTGAGCTGAGTTCTGGGCATTTGAGGTAGAAGTCTCCAAACGCGCGAGTCATGGCCAGACTACCAGCCACGCGTTTAACACCAATGATGCCAGCTCCAGTTGCTTGGTCGTCTTTGCTCATTCTGATAGCATTTCGATCGTGAGAACGTTCGACCACGAGCTTGGCTTCCTGCAGGTTGTTGCAAGAATGATCCACAGACACCTCGACAGCTTGAAGTCCTTGGGTTTCTTTGCTAATTTTTCCTAGCACTGCTGCACAGTCTCCAACGTTCGCAACGTAAAGCACTGAGTTGATAAAAAGAGCAATAACTGCGCATGAACCAGCGTTACAATAACCCTTCGACATGCGGACGGTCGGGGATAGTGTCATCAGCGATTGCTTCAGCTGTTCATCGCATCGAGCAAATGCACTCTGCACAATTGATGTGATCTCGTCACTCGAGTTCTTTGAGGTCACCTCTGCAATTATTTGCTGACATAATGACTTTCGAAGATGCCTGCACGCAACCAACGTCAGTGTTTGACAACGAACGCAAACAACGCAGGGGCTTACTCAACAGCTCTGGATCCACCGTGTCCATCAAACACTGCGTTGATTTGGACACCTTCATCTGATGCCTTAACGATGTTAAGGCTGCGATCTTCGCTCGGGTTATTGGCCTGTCAACACATGCAACAAGTTTTTAGTGCAGTCTACCCCCATTTGAATACTTCGTGCCGACTCATACCTGGTACTCTGCAGTCCGATGACTTAGCAACACTTGAACAGACGGATCCGAATCAATATCCTCAGTCCGCTGACGCTTCTTGGCGCTCTGTCCGTTGCCAGAGTCCGTTTGGTGACACATGCAGCTCGCAGAGCCTGTTCCAGCTCCATTTTCAAGCAGCGACGTACTGAGCTTCGCGCCATGGGACGGGTTCCACGAGCAGCTAAACGGCACTTGGGCCGACTTCAAACTGCGCAGAACATTGGAGTTCGTCGCGAGTACAAAGCTGGCGCCCACAACGTCACACCCGAGCCTGGTCAGCGCGTCCCTGGCTGCAAAGATGCTCTCCACCTCACTGACCCAGTCGACGACTACACAATCACCAGCTCGTCAATAACCCCCCAGCCTCACCTCAAAATACCTCCACGTACCCAACAACACCCGCGCCGCATGACTAATAGCCTTGCGCTTCACCTCGACCGAGAACTCTCCGTCTCCACACTGCACAGTCACCACTCGTTTGCACTTGGTCTTACAAATGCTCGTCTTGCTGGGCGTCGTGCCGTCTCGTCCTCGTTTATTGACCGCCTCGTGCTTCTTCCTCGTCACTGCAACTTCTCCATACGCTGCGCACACAGCAAACAGAGTCAGTCTCCATTGCATCCATTTACAAACGTCCTCTTTACGTCTCCGTACCCACTTCCTTGGCGCCTGCAATCGCTCCAGCGACGGCCGTGGAGAACCGATGACCAGAAAACGTCCGCGTATCGTTGCTGTCCAGAGTGATGGTCTCTTCCACATGCAGCGCCACGATTTGGTCCACTTGGAGCGCCTCAAAAGGGCGGAATAGGTCCGTTACCAGCTGCTGCAGCGCCTCCTGGTCGCCCAAGACGCTCGAGAGGTCCACGAGGCTCTGGAGCGCTGCGCTCTCGCCCGTACAGCGACTCGAGAGCTCCAGGAGATGCACGTACGCGGCCGCTTTGGCCTGCGGCGGGTGGCGCGGCGGCAGACCCGGAGGACTCATGCTAAGAGGTCTTTTTCGCCAATGAGGACCGAGAGTCTGGGATGCGTGGAATTTCGACCAATCGCAGACGCATCCGTTTTGAAGTGGTGTGGTGCACGTATAAGCGGATTTAAGGGGAGTGTGCTTTTCGTTGTGACATTGCAGAGCTGTTGGAGCTACATGCGGGGCTGGGGCTCTGGACGTCATGGCTGAGCGTACGTGGGGGTTTGTG
Source organism: Phytophthora cryptogea (assembly GCA_000468175.2). Lineage (NCBI taxonomy): Eukaryota > Oomycota > Peronosporomycetes > Peronosporales > Peronosporaceae > Phytophthora > Phytophthora cryptogea. Next base: position 11,504 of record AUWJ02018463.1, read on the forward strand.
TCGTCTTCTGTTGTGCTGTAGAGATGGAGAGGCGTTTGAACTAGTTGACGAGGAAGTTGCAGCCTCCAAGACGCTCTGCTCGTGTCGTAATAGCCAATCCAAGTGACCCTCTTTTTGTCCTGTGCAGGTGGTTGCCAGTGTCTCCACGGCAAACGGACGCGTGTGCTGCGTCACTTGTACTTCACCAGTGGTCGCCACTATTGGGAGGTGCTGGTGGAGCGCGTAGCGGACCCTCGGAGCGTTTTTGTGGGCGTCGCAGCGTCCGAAGCGTTCGAGTTGGGGGCGATGGAGCAGACTATCGGATACGCAGCGGCTGGAGCGATCTTACAGAGCGGCGTGGAGGTCTGTAGAGCGCAGGCTTATACTGTGGGCGACACCGTTGGTGTGTATTTGGATATGAACGCTCAGCAAGTGGCGTTCTTCCTGAATGACGAGGCACAAGGGGAGCAGAGGGAAGTAGAAGAGGTGACAACCGCCGGCGAACACGGCGAGACAATTGCTGGACGTTTGAATGGCGTCAGTGGAGGTGATTTGGACTTTGAGACGAAGTCGCTGGTGTGTGCTGCCGATACGAGGAGAGTCGTCTGGTATAATTTCCACTCTCGAGCAACGTTCGCAGCGGTTGGGTGCTCTTCGCGAGCTGACAGTCTGGTCGTCGTCGCAGCGGAGGTGCCTGGCGGTTATCGATAGGAGTTTGTTGGCCTTATTGCCGCATTGTTACGACAAAGTATTTAATCACGGGTTACAGTTTTGCTGCAAGTGTGTGTTCGCGTTCTAAACTAGCCGTGCTGGCAAAGGCTACTGCAAAGTTTGTGGACGATTACTGAAGCAACACCTTCTCGACGACAGCTTCGCGCACAGGCAGCAGATGCTGGAACGTGTCGATGTTGGTATAGTTGGCCATGTTCCTAGGGTGGCCCTGCGCAAACAGCGCCTCGAACTGCTGCTCCTTGCGAGTGTACTCACGCAGGAAGTGATCGGTGCCGAAGAGGTGGTGGATACGCGTTTCGTGCAGACGCACAACAACGTGGTCCAGACGCATCCAGTAGCGCGACAAGACGAAGAATCCCGACGGCATCACACGCTGCAAATAAATCAACAACAGCAACCATCAGAGCAATTCTAAAGCAGCGCAAGGCATAGATCCACCCTCCGCAGACATACCACTTTGATCGACATGGCAGAAGTTCCGTGGTCGTGCAGCTCGTCTTCGTACAATCCAACGTCCTCAAACCAAAGAATGGGTTCGCGTTCCTTCAGCTTCTCATAATTGATGCGCGCAGTTGTAGCTTCAACCTTTACTTCCTCATCGCTTATAGCGAACGTAGCAGGCGATTGCTCCGACTTGATAAAACGCTGCAGCGATCCCTTGTACTCCGTCGTGTACGTCCAGTCGTACGTGATATCCAGCTCCTTCACGTCTTCCCTGTATCCAACACCGACAAAACCGATTAATACTCTCCACCAGACACGTTAATCCACCACAAACATCACGCACTTGTTGGTGTTGTGCTTGGCGATCGCAACCTTGAGCTGCTGATTCGCCACGATATCCTCAGCCTGGTCACTGGTGGGAGGGGGAAAGTGCGCGCCCTTCAGCGCTTCCACTGCTAGGAAGTTGTAGCACACACCCGTCGGTTCGTGGAACATCAGCAACTGGTTCTTGCCGAAAACCATCTCGGGCGGCGTGAGCTTGGCGGCCTTTCCGATCCTGCTCAACGACATTCAATGTATTAGCACCCACTCTCCGTCTTTATAGTATCGTTGCAACTGCATTTAACCCACTCATCCACGGTATCAATGGGCGTAATGTGGGTTTTATTCGACCCAATCACCCAACCGTGCAGTCGAATGCCCTTGTGCTCTACCGGATCCGCCTGCGCTTCGATGTGGTTCTCACGACGAGAGTCTCCCAGGTACTCAGGCTTGGCAGCGTCATGAGCAACATCCGAAGTCTTGTACAGCGCCTCTAGCAGCTCTGGGGCGCCGTTCTCCAGCGTGAAAAACCCAGCGGACGCCATCTCTTCCTCTCGTCAATTGTGCTTGTTTGACAAGTGGAACTTTACGTACGGAAACACAAACTGCACTGAAATGGCTACATTGAAATGGCTACATGAATGGGTGCTTCAACTAGCAGGACTGAGGCAGTGGAAGTGCAGCATCAGCAATGGGGTAGTGGAGGTGACGTCCGGGTAGAACTGCGTCAGAACTGCTAGAACCTCGTCAGTGGACGCAAAACCAGATTTGCGAAGTGTGGCGGGGTCGATGGTGTCCAGCTGTTTGGTTTCGATCAAATCTATCCGCAGGAAGGCGAATTGCGTCCGTATTGACGAGTTGTTCTTGCTTGAGGTTGTTGCTGATACGACTGAGTACGGGTACGTGTCTTTCAAGTCCGAGTTTCGATCACCTTCAATGTCGGACAAGAGTCGCATCGTAATCGTCTTTGTGCCGTGAAGAATACCCTCGACAAGGCTTGCTCCGAAGTCAAGTCTTGGAAAAGATCGGCCTTTAAATAACGCTTCACTCAAGTATGCCCTATCAGCCGAGGCAAGCACCGCCTGGAACAGATGCAGGTCGTGCATGAAGTGCGGGTTGATCTCGATCCACGGACGGATGATCCTACGACGAAAGCGAAGTTAGCTCATAGTATGCATAGGCATATGGGTAAATAGGCAGCTGGCTTAGTGAGCCTTACCGGATTTGGTCGATGCAATCTTGGACACTTTGCTGCTTCGACCCATGGACAAGCATCCACGCTGCCACGACGGACGCGGAGCGCGATCTCCCTGCAATACTTCAAGACGACATTCAACAACGATTAATCTATTAACCAAGGCATTCACACGCAGCTGAAGGTAGAGCTTTCATCTCGACGTCAAACTCACCAGTGCACCAGCACACTTCTACCATCTTGCTCAGCTTTCTGCCTGATCCACGGACATGACACCATTAACCACACACCTTGACCAGTTATAAACCACAGCACTTCGTCAACAACTTACACGAGCTCCTTCAGCGCCACCAAAATGCCTGGCAGTCTCCGCAGCAAGTCTCCGTCATTCGAGTCCTCCATCTCCACGATCGTCCTAGCAATCTGCAGCTCCGCATACGCCTCTTCCAAGGCACTCGAATGACTCGAAACTGTTGCATTTTCTTCCCCTTGGCCCAGCAACGCAAGAACCGCTCCAATGCGCAGTCTTTTCAATGCGTCCACGTTCCTGGCTGCGTCTATAGAGCCGAGAAACAGTCGTCCGGTGATGTGCATGGGCTCGTCGTCCGTCATTTCTTCAACCTCCACGTCCTCCTCCAGATATTCCTCCTCTCCGTCATCTTCTGCATCCACACGACGCTGCAGTCCCTCGTCCCCGGACGCGTAGGCCTCGTACCAACCCGTCGACGTGCTGTCCCGGTCCGCTGCCGCCATCACTAGTCGAAATGGCTACACTTTAGTGTATCAAAACACCATGTACCATAATATCGGTACATCCGATCGGATATCACAGGTTTTCGGGGAGCTGGCGCTTCTAGCCAGCGATCGGGAAGAAAGCGACGGCGGACCTTGTGCAGGGTACGTGCGACTCAAGCGGCGCCGTGTATCTCTGCGTGCAGCCCCCTCCGAGCTTTCCTGGCCCCTGGAGATCGATCCGCAGACGCAGGCGAGTGCAACGCGGCGCTTGCAGCTCTCGAGCGCGTCCTGTAGCCTTCAGAATCTCGTATCAACGGCGCGGATCATGAGTCACGCAGCAGAACCGGCTGCAAACGGCGGCCAGACGGCGGAGGAGGCCGAGATGGAGCGACTTTTCGGCCACATGGAGGAGCTGCGCGTGTCCGAAGCCGCCAGGGCGTCCGCGAGCGTCTCGGAAGACGAGGAAGAGGAGGAGGAAGAAGAGGATTCCAGCGCTTTGGACGATGACGACGACGACGAGGACGAGGACAACGACGTGGAGGGCAGCGACGAGGAGGAGACGAGCTGGATCGCCTGGTTCTGCTCTCTACGTGAGAACAGCTTCCTGTGCGAGGTGGACGAGGACTACATCGAGGACGACTTCAACCTCACGGGGCTCAGCAGCATCGTGCCGTACTACGACTACGCACTGGACATTATCCTGGACATTGAGACGCCCAACGACAGCAACCTCACGCAGATCCAGCAGGAGATGATCGAGTCGGCAGCCGAGATGCTCTACGGACTCATCCACGCGCGCTACATTTTGACCACCAAGGGCATGGCCGCCATGTTAGAGAAGTACCAGAACGTAGACTTTGGCCGCTGCCATCGCGTCTACTGCCAAGGACAGCCCGTGCTCCCGGTGGGCCAGTCGGACGTGCCCAGACACACGACGGTCAATGTGTTCTGCCCCAAGTGCAGAGATATCTTTTTCCCCAAGTCACAGCGAGCGGGCCGTACGTTTATTGGATTGGACTGGCAAGGTTGATTGAGTTGAGACTGATGCTACGTATTGTTGTTATTGTTTGCAGAGATTGACGGCGCGTACTTTGGCGCGACGTTCCCGCACATGTTCCTTATGACGCATTCCCATCTCGTGGTGCAGCCACCGACGCAGACGTATGTGCCGCGCGTGTTCGGATACAAGGTTCACAGCTCCAGCGAGTACTACACTGGCAAGAAGAAGGGTTCATCCGGCCGCGAGCGGGAAAAGTACCGGAAAGTCATGACTTTGATTGACCGCTTGAAGGGTCGACCAAATGACGAACAGGCTAGGTGAACTCTCACATGAGCAGAGACCCCTGTCCGGTTGGCTACTCGGTGGCAAGAGTAATAGGGCGGGGAGGGAGATCTGTTGCTTTTTGTGCCGAGAAGTCGTGAGCCGGTGACAAGCGCAGCGTATTACTTTGTGAAGGCTCTCGGGTGGCACTCGGTCGGACTAAACAATGCGAGTGGATATTTGCTAAATGTTTGACTAGCGGTGAAAGCAGATCGGCGGCGTAATGTACACGTGCACCGTTGGTTGTCCCGTTGTGTTTTGGGTTTGGTTTGCGATGTAGTAAGGCCCTCAGTTGGTTTTCGCTGACTCGTGTCGTACGTAGCAGCATGTGCATTCTTTTCGTTCGCAACCTCCTTCAACTGTTTCTTCCAAATTCTTCTTACGCTCAACGTACGGCGAGAATGGCGTCAACTTCCCAACGCACGTGACCACTTCCGTTTTGATAGAGCTGCAGCGAGAAAAAATATCTGCGGTTGGACGTGGTCAGGGAATGCTCGATGAATTCCAGTGACAGTTCCGGTTTCTCGTGCTCGTGCTGGGTCTTCTGCGATTCGCGCAATGCTTGGGCATAAAGTTCGTCTACTACGTCGGCTGGCAGCAAACGTATCAACTGGAGCGACTCTGGCGGGGTGATAGACTTCACGCTCCCCTTGATCACTGGCTTGTGGTACAGGGGATTGATATTCACAGCAACATTCAACTTCTGACCCTCGTCGTTGCTTTCGCTGAGTTCAAGCAAGATCGACGGACAATATGTAGGCGGGGCATTCTCGTTGCTGATCGCGCTCACATGGCCAACGAATCCAACGTGCTGGTGTTCATATGCCTCCATGTTCATTAGTAGACTGGACAAATCACTGCAGAACACACACATCAGTGAGTTAGCCTTTATTCAACAATGTTGCCTGTAAGCATATGCTACAGTACCTGAACGAACACACGTCCAGGCCAAACATCTCCTTGAACTCGTCAGCATCAACTGGAAGTCTGTTTCGAGGACCGTACTTCTTCTCGATGTGCGCGCCGAGTTTGCTCTCCCCCGTGGCTTTGCTCGAAACAATTGCAGCGTTTTTCTTCACGTTTTCCGCGAAGAAAACATTCAAGTTGCACTCCTCCACCGATTCGAATGGGAGGATAGCTTCGTTCATACGAAGAACAGAATGCAAACTCGTTGTCGCATACTCGATGCGCTTGGACTTGATTGGATTGGCAGGTTGCACGACCCACTGAAGCTTCGTTATCATCAGGGTGTTGCCCGCTTCGAGAGAGCGAAAAACAGTGGGTTGGGAGCACTCGCTAACTCGGATAACGAGTTCATTCGATGAGCTGCTATCAATCATCTTAATCCACCGGAACCAAGTCGCTTCTGGAAAGTCTTCATCCAATTCTCGCTTTCGTCCCCGACATATTTTTCCAACGTTCGAGAGCACACCAACGAAATCGAAGTACACCAAATCTAGGTTGTTATGATTCTCGCTCAAGTACCGAGTGTTCAAGATGTTTACGAAGCAGCACTCCAGCCACGATGGTCGTTGTAGTTGCAGACCACCAGATCTATCTGCGCGTTGAGCATTCTGTGATATGCTATCACTACCCTCGATCATATGCGGTGCCAGATTTATCATTTCCAAGACCTTCCAATACTTTTCTGCAAAGTGCAAGAAACAACAGCAAATATTAGCAATAGCCAACTCCAACTTGATGCATATCTATACAAGGTAATACGCACTTGGCACATGCAGAGCAGTTCCGGACGATTCGTGCTGATAAAAAAACAATGGAGTGGTTGACACTGTGAAATGCAGTTTATACGGACTGGTGGCTGAGTATCCACTGAACTGGACAAGATCGCCTTCCTGCAACGACAGATAATACTTCGCGCACATGGACCCGAAAAACGCGACTTCAAAGACGTTAGTCCTGTCCACTTATCATTCAACACAACGTGTTCATGGTTAGCGCCATCACTCTCTTTTCACGTTGCAGACCGGACGTACCAACCACAACGTTGAACATGAACGGGAACGAGTTTTCAATATCCGCGTCGCCCACATGCATCACCTTGGACTTGACCCGAATGGCACCAACCATCGGCGGATAGGCTCTGTGCCTCGTTCCAGTCTCCACATCATCTTTCACCTGTGCGACTACCTCCGCAACCGAACGCAGTCTCTTGCATCGCGAGGTGAGCAGATTCGTGCAGAACTCCGGTTCATCGTTCCACGTCACCACTGCACTCGTCGCGTTCTGTTCATCCACGTCCGGACTGCCATAACGTCTCGCCCAGTTCCTCTCCAGCTCGTCCAGTGGTGAATCTTCGTCTTGAACTCCTCCAGTAAAGCTGCAGCCCCAGTCCAGTGTGTAATGGTCCGACCGGAGCGGCAGATAATAGCGACGTCCCCCCAGCAAAGGCAGCAGCTCCACTTCTCTGGGATGGACAGTGGAGATAAACTGCAACGGCGTGTCACTCGTCAGCAGCTTCTGCTCGTCACCGACAGATGTGACACTGAGCTCCTCAATCACCACCACTCGGTGTCTCTTTGTAGCGTCCTGAGGGTCCTCATTGAGTACGTGGAACTTGGTGACGAGCACGAGACTGCGGGGCTTCAGTTCCCTCTTCCACACGAGCGGGTGGAGCACGGGAGCCAGCACCGCCTTCATCTTGTGGTGACCATCACTCAGCAACACATCGAACACGTCCGTGGCGCCTACAAACGCGCCTCCCAGTCGTTCCAGGGACAAAGGGTCCATCAAATCTGCAACAAGCGAATGCCATACAAGTGTAAGAGGGGAAGATACGAGAGTTAGAGACGATATACGCACATCTGTAGACGCCCAGCACTTGCAGACGCACGGCAGACAGCCCCAGTGAGTCCTGGTACAGCTGCCGCACGCCGTGGGGCGTCAGCAGCCGCGACGCAGACGAGGTGTCCGCACTCCCGCCCATTATTCGAAATATGCCACTCAACCGTATGTCAATTTCGATACAAGAGCACATCGGGTTTTCTGTCAATATGCTGTTCAATCCGACTTTCGAAGTTTGAATTTTGCCGCCATTGACACTTTAGCAGCGCTGCCACCAAGCCTCCATGGCGGTGTCTTCCACGCGCTCCCGTGGCGCCAATTCGCGTCGTGTGGCCTTCTCCGGGGCCGACGTCATCGAGTACGACGCAGAGCTGCCTCCCGTCGTGCGATTCGCAGGCTCCAAGTGCTTCTCCGCTCCTCTAGAGGCCGCAAAAGTGACGCTGGAGTGTCACGCGCGAGGCCTTAAGGCGGCCGATTGCAGCGCTCTGGAGCAAGGACAATCACTCTCGCTGCAATATGTGAAGGAACTGCAGCGTCTCCTGCGGTTCAAGGGCTTTGAGCCAATCAGCGACGAGCTGCAGGAGCTCCAGACGCAGCACCACGTCGTGGAGCTGCTGCTGGCGTGGGTTGCAGCGGATTCCGACGCGGACAAGGAGAACCGGAGCACGTACAGCGATCTGCTGGACCCACAGACGCTGCGACGCGCGCAGCTGGCCAAGAAGCAGCTCCAGGGACGCGTGGACGATGGATACGCGTTCGGCCGCAGGTTTTTGAGCGTCGCAACGTTCGTGGAGACGCTCAGCAGTGAGGAACTGCAGCAATTGGCTGCAGAACGAGGTGTGGAGAAGCCCACGCTGAATGAGAAGCAGAGAGCAGCCGTGAAGGCGCTTGACAGGGAGTTGCTGGGGCTCTACGGCACGGCGGAGGGACGACCGCTGAGGTCGCTTACGCTCAGACAACTCGTGACGGAAGCGGAGGAGAGAGGGATGCTGGGTCCTGATAAAGCCAAGGATAGCAAGGGGAAGAAGAGCAAGAGAGCGTGGGTGGACGTGCTGAGACCGGTGATGGTCGCGGAGGTGAGAGCTGCCAAGATCCGTGAACAGGAGGAAGAATTGTTGAGGCAGAAGGTGGTGCAGCAACTGGAGAGGGAGAAGCAAAACGAGCAGCGTGAACGGGTGATGCAGCTGATTCACAAGCTGATGCAGCAGCAGTTTAAGGACGATGGGGACGGGGACTGCGCTGAGCCGGAAGATGACGCAGCGCTGGGTGACGAGGACAACCAGGACTGCAACAAGAAGTCTCCGCAGCTGAACGCAACGCGTACGTACTTGGAGGCGCTAGTCAAGACGATTTGCATACCTAGTGAGGCTCAAGAGGATGTTGTGATGAAGGAATGAATCAAGGGAGTGCTGCTTCGAAGCACAATGCATTTGTGAACGCCTTGGGGAACTTGTATGCCACTTGGAGCCAACGGTTAGTGCCAGACAACTCGATTGCATTGGCCAGGTGAGTGACGCGTGCAAGCAAGCCATAGCACTTGAAACGAACGCAGAAATTCTCGTCGACTATTTTAGCGGCTCCAGGAATATGCTGCTGGTGCTGCTGGACGAGGTTCATCAAGCCGCTGGATGTATCGCGGGCTATCTAAAGCCCATGCAAGGCTGGTCACCCATCAGCAAAGACGACTCAGCACGTAAGTGTGCTGGCCATTGCGCCGCGCTGTTTTGGTCTTATTGCAGACGCTCGGGTGCAGTGACGTGGTGTACCTCAGCTCTTGAGAGACGACCCAACTTTGACCATCCCGACCGAGTTCGAAGCACATGACAACGTCGAGAGGCCTATCGTCCAAAATGTCTTCACTGCATCGTCGCCAATCGGCTCTGAACTTGCCACCACAGAGCCCCAGTAATGCCGGTTTGAGTGCTGTTAGTACTCCCAATGTTTCAGAAATTCGGTCGACACTTTCGCTCACGGATGAAGTTCGAGATGATGAAAATACGTCGCAGGACCAGGAGCCATCGCCTACAAGTCGAAGTTACCGAGACAAAGCCAGCAAAACATCACGGGTCTCTGTAGGTTTTGGTGCTGCTTCCAGCAGACAGTTCGCAGCAGATTCAACTCCAGAACTGAGCGACACCCAGACTGGTACGCTTGATATTGGGTCAGATACGCAACGAAGGAGACGACCGTCCCGAACTACGCCAGCTAGACATCTACGGACACTTTCGAGAGACTTTATACTACCTTCGATGCCTTCTTCGTCCGTGCGGCATGAAAACTTAACCAGTCTCAAGGACCAGTTTCTCAAGATCAAAGAACGCTTCTCGCCCTCGGTGTTACCACTTGCAGCGGCAACTGCAACCGTGACGCCTTCTCCGTTAATGTCTACGATTGCATCAAATGCCGAATCATCCACTTCTACGCAAGTACTATCGATTCAAAGTTTACCGGACCATGAACTAATAAACCGCCAGAGGGATGCAAGTTGGGAACTCCCCCAAGCCCGAGTGGAACGGTGGTATCGTGAAGATGATTTTTTCAAGGCGTGTATTACGTGCTGGACGATGGAAGCTGGCGCTGCGATTGTCTCGAAAGTGGCTCGAGTGGTGTCGGAATGGGCCTCGGATACGTCGTCTTCTGGTACTAGTCGTAGCAGCATTGCAGGGAGTGCTGCTATCAATCCGGACGTGTCACTTCAGTGGATTGGTCGACAGCTCTGGGCTGTGACGGTGTCGTTACCGCTTACGCGTTCCGGAGAACTCCACGCTGAGCATATCACACTTGCACATCGTATTAACCAAGCAGTAGCTGAAGTTTCCAAACATTCTGATGACCCACCGATGAGTCCTAGTACTTCTTCGCCTGCCAACGCGATTCAGCATGAAACTTTGAGTGGTTCTGCTGAAGGTGAACAAACTGAGATTGTCGGCAATGAAAATGAAAATGTGGATGCTCCGACATCACCGCAATCGCTTCAAATGGAAAGAGACGGCGATCACAAAGTTGGCGAGCTTCAAACCAGCCCATTCAGTACGTTGCTGGCAGAAGATGTCGCGGTGTCACGACTGTCACAACATCAAATTGCAGACAGGAAGCAAGTGGACGGTGACAAAGGTTTGTCAGCGGCAACCGAGGAAAATACAGAAAGTCAACGAGACGAAGACGAATCTGCCGACCGAGTTCAAAATGACGATGATGACGATGAAGAGGATAGCAGTGAACAAGTATCTGCATTGCCTTTATCGTGGTCGATGTTGTCATTATCGTCTCAGCCTTCTGGATCATCAGAACACACGTCACTGCAAGGAGAGTTTACAATAGCAGACGACGACAGCATCACTGATCCAGCGGCCCACCTTGCTCCTGAGAAAACTGGATGGCTCAAAAAGAAGAAGCGTAAGCAGCACGGACTCGGTAGCGCGTGGCAGCCTCGCTACTTCGAGCTTAAGGGCAACCGTCTGTATTACTTTTCCAGTGAGGCCGATGGACTTCCGCGTGGTGCAGTGTTATTGGATCATGCACTTGTACAACGAGGTCGTGGAGACCAAGCGATGGCTTTCAGTATCTCCAGTGCGAGCTCACATCGGCGGCTGCAAGTACTCAAGTTTTCGGCAAGGCTCACGCAACAAGTGTTCCCGTACGTTTAGTGATACCCTCGTTTGATCTTGGACTCGTCTTCACTGATCTCATCTTTGTCGTCTGTGTCTCTAGGAGGAAATCAATCGAATTGCGTGTCGTTGAGGAGACAGAAGCTGCTGTAAGTGCCTGGGTTGCAGCGCTCAATCGTGCGTCATTTTACTGCAAGCTAGCATCCGCCACGGCTGGGTCTTCAGCAACGCTCCCAGCACACACATCATCATCGTTCGGACCCTTTTCAACTCCTGACAAGAAGCGCAAGACACCCTTTTACCGATTCCGTTCGCCAACAGCGACCAAAGCAGCATTGGCGTCTTCTACTCTCACCCTTTCAGCTGAAAAAGAGCGACAGGATGTGGAAGATGCCGATGCTGAAGAACTCCGGACGACAACAGCTCGTTGGACGGCTTCCTATCAGCAACTTGGTAGCGTGAAGTACTTACGCGAGACAGATCCATTGCTGTGGGAGATTCACCCACCGGAGCAAATTGCTATCCGCAAGAAAGCTGCACGAGCACGGACACGCGGAGATTACTTGGCGATTTTCTCGCGTCATGCAGAGACCTTTGCTCAAATCTTCCTACCCAGACCTCAGCCAATTTCTCTTGAGCAGACACTGCGCGACATCCTTCCAGAACTATTTCTCATTAATGACACACTTTATGGAGGTGGAGGCGAACAGCAACCGACAGTTGAGCAAAGTGGGGATTCTATAACCCAGCAACCGCAAAATCGAGGTCTGGAGCACATTTTTGAAGTACTCGATGCACATATTCAGCGGTTTGCAGCTGCACCCGAGGAACGCGTTCGTGCTGTAAGTGCTTTGTTGCAGGCTTGCGCGCGTACTATCAGTGGGGGTGACTCGTATTTCGTGGTGCACCGCTTGCTTGGTAACCCGAACTTAATCATCCGTCCAGCCGAAGCACGAGGAAGACCCATTGAAATTGACGTGTCACCCGAGCGTCCGAGTCGGTTCCTCATCACCGTGTTTAGCGCCTTTTCTTTTCATCTTCTGGACGATGTGGAGCGCTTCGGAGACTCCAACGACTCAAGTGGTGGAGGAATGACACCTGCCCCATTGCTTCGAGTCCGTACTCGGCATATCCAGGAATTTGACTTTGCCAGCGGTACATCTACACGATGGTTGCGAATTGATGTTGAGGGTCGTAAAGAAGACAATGGCCCAGGAAGTGGTGGGGGAGGAGGTGGTGGCAGTTTACGATGGGGAAGTCGTCGTCAGTCTCATGAAGCTGCTGAGTCTAGGATTGGAGCGTTGCTGGATGCATTGTCCTGATGCAACCGGAACAATGTCACATCCAAGCTGTAGAATCAGCATGTTCATCAAAGTCGCTGTACCAGATCAAGAGGTGTTGAATCCCCAAGGTATCATGTGACCTGCTCGCGTCTCCATACGCCTACTCAGCTACGGACTGCTGTAAATGGAGTGGAAGAGACCACATTGTGTCTCGACAACCACACCTAGGACAAACCTGTGGGCCGATCACCTCAAGACCAAGATGTCCCATGAAGACCAAGAAGATAAACGGTCAGACTCCGAATTCGAAGTCTCCTCGGCTGCTCTTCCTACTCGTGCACTTTTGTTTAGAAAGGTAACATAATACTGATTAAGTATTATGGAGACGAGTTCTACGATAATAACTCTGAACTTCACATTTTATCATTCAAAAGCGCATTTCCAACCTGCACGATATTTGCATTTTTGGGTTCTAGATTTTGGTTCTGCATTTTTCATTCTAATTTTTATCTCGCTGATCAGTCAAAGATCGCGATGCGACTCAAAAGCACCACTACAAACCTCATTTTGTTGCTTTTGACAGTGGGGTTGATCCCGATAATCGATGCAAGTGATGCATTAAATGCAGTCGAGCAGTCGATGCCCAACCCTCAGCAAGAAGAAGACCCCGTATTTAGATTTCACATTGTCCACCCTCGCAATGGATCTGTGGTGACACTCCCGCTGACAGTTAAATGCCAAATGGACATCAAGAGCATTCAACGGTACACTGCATTTTACGCACGAATGCAAGCGTGCATCGAGATGCAGGAGGTCGTGGCTCAATGCGTTCCGGTTCTCGACGCAGCTTTTGAATTTCATGATTTGCCGGAAGGAGAATACTCTGCACGAATCTTTATTACAGATGATGACCTTGCCGTACGACATCGCGTGACAGCTCCAGCTACATTTTCTATCATTAATGCAGAGGGGTATGAAGAACATGCTGCATTTTTGGTGGAGCAAAGTCGGGAATCCCTCCATCTGCCGAGGGATGTGAGTTTACTGGAATGGGCGAAAGCGCGATGGGAAGACTTGACAGAGCCTGAAACTATTGATTTGCATGCGGATGGCACGGAACCTGCATTTTTGATTGGGATAAAGACGGCAGTGCTGACAAATTTCGCTCGTCGTCAAGCAATTCGAGACACGTGGGCGAATGATGCAGCGAAGTATGGCGCAAAGGTATTTTTTCTCGGTTGTAGCCCAAAAGTGCGCGGTATCCATGATGAAAGAGATCGAGAGTACTTGAAAAATGCAATTGATTTAGAGAAGAAAACACACGGTGACTTACTAACTGAAGAACTGGAGTGTGAAGACGCGTATGGACTTTTGGCAGAAAAGGTGATGGCATTTTTCCATCTTGTAGCTGCAGAATTCACACAGACGCCGTACGTGATGATCGCTGATGACGACATTTACTTACGAGTGGATAAACTTAGCCAACTTCTTCAGCAGAAGGGCAGTAAGAAGCCAATGTACATGGGTCAAAGATGGAGCTCGATTTTTACTCGCACCTCAGCCCCTGTTCGTGAGGTATCGCACCGGAACTATTTGTCGAAGTATCAATATCCTATGAACAACTTTCTGCCGTATGCATTTGGCCCTCATTACGTGGTGTCGATGGATTGTGTTCGCTTCATTTCAAGGAACTATTGGCGACTACAGAGTTTAAACGGACTGGAGGATGTGAGCGTCGGGTTTTGGTTGCTAATGATGCAAGTGCACCTTCAGCATATCCAGCAGTTCGCTCATCTTACGCTTCAGTCCTGCAAAAACGATTTAATCTCCTTCGCAGAACTGTCTCCACTTGGGATCCGTATCATCCACTCAAACCTTCGCAAAGGCAACGAATTTTGCACAGGTTTCGATCGACTCACGTGGAACCATTATAAGGCTCAGTCTAGCATTCAAATGATCTCAGCATTTCCCATTCCGCGTCATAAATTGCAGCACCTACAGCTAGATGTCGACACGAGTATCATCCCATCTGGCAACTTGCAAGTCACAACATTAATATCGACACCAGCTAACGCAGGCATTGCGATTTCCTATTACCCACCGGTGAATACTTTTACGTCCTACCTGTGGTCGCTCTATCTCGAAGCAAAGCAGAAACTCCCGTCAGTAGTTGCAAAGGCAACTTATTTTGACTTTGCCACAGTGGTGAAAGCTAAAATACGAGACAGCGTCGGGCATCTAGATCAAGAAAGACTCGTGGATATACCACGAACAGAACTCTGGCGATACAATCTTTTTCAAGCCGACGCTGCTAAATCAGCGCGGATAGTTGCGTATGCACCAAGTGCGTCCTACTCGCGAATTTTGCTTGAATGCCTGTTTGCCTCTGCTTTTGAAGCTGAGACGCGACCATTGTTAGTGATACCAGTTGACCTCCTGCATCAACATTATGGAGTACAACCCGATGTGCTCGTGTTCAGCTCCCTGGGTAAATGCTCCCCAGCGAGCAGACCCG
>AUWJ02018477.1:0-12133 GCA_000468175.2 Phytophthora cryptogea
CCCCGCCAGTGTCGCTGCCTCAGCCGCGGCTCGCGCCGCCCCCAGCGCCAGCCCCGCGGCCAGCAGGATGAGCGTCCGTAGCGCGCGCATCGTTCGGCCTCCAGTCTTGTCTTGCCAATTGACTTAAGATCCACGCGACCCCTCGCTAGTCGCAATAGGACACATTAGTGTAATTTGGATATACGATTAACTGGATGCTGTGCCAACGGAGGAGAGCGCGTCGTGGATGCTGAGCCGAACTGCGGTGGCATCCCGTGGTGCATCCGCGCCATAATGGGTCAATACAAATCCCAAGTGTGGCGAGCATATGGCACGGGCGATTCCATGCTCAGGGGAAAGCGGCAAAATGTGAAGGCATCATGATGATGAAAAACGTGAAGGGATCATCCATGGAGGAGCTGAGGAAGTTCGGAAAGGAAACAAACGCCATGCAAGTCAAGAGTAACGAGGACGAATCTCGCCCCTGCTGATGTTGTGTCCTGACGGATCCCATGGACATATTCGTGGTCGCTGCTAATGGAACAATTGATTCAGCTCGTCGCTGCCCGGTTGCGACAACACGAAGGAGATCAAGAGGCTCTATCTTGCCCACTTAGTGCACGAAGACCGAGGACTAGGTTATGGTTGCTGTGGAACAACGCAATCGTCTAGACAACCTCCATAACGCTGATCACAGACTACATGCATGACAAAGCAGACTGCGTTGGAGCTTTAGGAATCATACATGTATGTAGTGCTGCGCCAACGCAAAGTCTGTTTCTTTTCTAACTCGCTATTGCTATCACCAACTCTAAAGATGCAGACAAGAAAGGAAAAACGAGCAAGAGAAAAAAGGCAAGCCTCAAAAAGGCAACTGCAAGTTGAAGCTCTCTCATGTCATAAACCTGTCCTATTTCGTACCGTTGGTCGGCTACGTCAGCTACACTTCGCCTTCCTGCAAACCTATTTAACCACGTAACCCACGACCGCGCATATCACGTCGAGACTCGACCCGGGTTTGGAGAAGAGAATGAGCCGCCGTCATTCCCCAAGAAGCAGTCTCCACTCGCAGCGCCGCTCCGCCCTCCCACGCCGCGACCGCCTCCTGTCCACGCTCTCCCTTGCTCTCTCTGTCTCTGTAGGTCTCTCTCTCTGTCAGTAGGTGGGGCTGCATGCAGCCTCCCTCAGGAGGAAGAAGCCGCTCCTGACGGCTGTGTGTTGTTGCCTTTCTGGGGTGTTTCTTACCATGTGTCGACGGGATCCCAAGCCCCCCCCCAAGCCTCCGCAGTCGAGCTATCGACCCTCCCACCGTCTCCCACACGCTCGAAAGCTTCTCCCCACTATGGAACTCAGTCACCCGCTCGTGCGCGTGCCCTTTGAAGAGGCCAGCAAGAGTTTCCGCCTGTACCACAAGCAGCTGACACGCGAGCTGGCGCAGGCCACGGCGCAGATCGAGGCGCTGGACGACGGCGACGGCCAGCAGCCGGGCCACCGCATGGACGTGGACGGCGCCATCGCGAAGCTGGCGGAGCTGGCGCACAAGCTCCGCGAGCTCAAGCAAAGCGCAAAGAGCAATGTGATCGAGCAGCAGACTGACTTGGAGAGCTGCGCCACACGCGCGCGGTACCTTGAGACGCTGGAAGAAGCCAAGATCGGGAGTGACCCCTCGGCGCCGAGCCGCCAGGAACACCGCGAGGAAGAACAAGCTATCAACGACAGACTTGTTGCCGACTACTTGCTCAGCCAGGGGTACCTAGGCAGTGCCAAGATCATCCAAGATACCAAAGGTAGAGATTGATGCTTGCACGAGGGCTGGAAAGATGCTATGTACTTACTCTTTATACGCTCTGTTGTTGCCTGCATTCAGATATCGCCCATTTGCTGGATTATGACCTTCACGCGAAGTGCCAAGCGGTGATGAAAGACCTGCGCGCTCACCAGACAGCTTCAGCAATTGCATGGTGCTCGCTGAATGGCTCGCGGCTGCGACGACTACAGTCACCTCTGGAGTTCCATCTACGTCTGCAGGATTTTGTCGAGTTGGTGCGCTCTCAGAGGCCGCTAGAGGCTGTCCAGTACGCGCGCGCGTATCTTACACCGCTAGCGATGCAGCCGGATAAGCAAGAACTTCGTGATGCTGCGATCGGTGAAGTTCAAATTGTCATGGCTACTCTAGCTTTCCAGTCCCCAGAAACGTGTGGTATTGAGGCGTACGAGAACGTGTTTGCGTTGGACCGATGGCTAGACCTGGAGAAGATGTTTCGCGGCACTTTTAACGAGGTCTATGGGATGCACAAGCCACCTTCACTATGCATCGCGCTGCATGCTGGATTGTCGACGTTAAATACACGTGCGTGTCACCTTACCCGGGACGAAATTTTGAAGGCAAGGCTTGCAAGTTGTGAAAATCGAGGCAAAAGACAGCGTGGCGATGGTGATGACGTTGATGGCAGTGATGATGAGAGTGATGAGGTGTGGCTAAAGCCAAGCGCGGCAACTGAAGCGACGACCAAGAGTGTTGACTTCTCCAACCAAGCCACCACAAACTCTTCTGGCAGCAAGAAGCGCAAACACACATTAACCGATTCTGCAGTACCTATCTGTCCGGCATGTAGCGAAGTGGGCAGCCAGCTTTGTGCAGGTCTGCCATTCGCATACCACCCGCACTCACGTCTTGTGTGCCGCGTAACACAGAGCGTTATGGACGAGCACAACCCGCCGCTTGTTCTCCCAAACGGCCGCGTATACAGCAAGCGAGGCATCGAAGTTCTTGCCCAGCGAAGCGCAGACGGCACGATCAAATGCGTGGACACCCATGACGTATTTTCCCAAGCCGAAGTGAAGCCCGTCTACATCCTCTGAGCTCAGAGCAGTCTGTGTGTGTGCATTACGTTTGACTAATAAACTCGATTTACAAATTTCGGATTGATCGCCAAAATCAAAATGCTCCTATCCTTTCGTGAACTTTTAGGCTGACGAAGCCGCGGCCGCAGTCACAACTCGCGAGAACGCCCCCGAGTGCTGAAGATTCTCTGTTACAGTTTGCATGAAGTCCTGCACAAGCAAAACGTCAGAGATTGTATAGTTTAGTTTGTACCGCAAACAATTACCTGGGCCACTTTTTCATTGGGTTTCTTCACTCCTTCTGCAAGCAACACCAAATACATAGCTTCGTCCACCCGCGAGATGTGATACGTTGTCTTTAACCGCCTCTCAGCATGCGCGAACCTGTTGATAACAAGAGATAAATGCCAGACAGTGAGTACCAGGTTGCCCACTTCTGTAGCTTGCATAGCTGGAAAACGTACACTGGGCGAACTGAGTCCAGCGAAGAGCGATTATCCATGATGAGACTGACGATGTTTGGCCAGTGGTCAAGTGGGGGCGATGAGCCTTCAGGGTAACAAAATACAGCAGGCCAGCTACGAAGCCCCCAGAGCTCCGAGAAGTCGTTCTGCTCCTCGTTCTCTTCACGATCAACACGCATAAACAGCGCGTGATTGGTTTGCTGGTCAATTGACCGCCGACGTCCATTTGCAGGCGACGCGCCTCCACCTCTAGACGATGCAGGCGAATGGGTACGACTACTAACCCCAGAAATATTAGCAGAGCCATTTGACGCGATCGCCTTTTGCTTTGCCTCTTGTTCCTCCTTCTCGTCTTGTTTCTCTTGATCCGTGCTAGTATAGAGTGCATTGCTAGAGCTTGGGCAACGGTATCCGTTCTCGTAGTAGTGGGCGCCCTTGTTTTCAAGCGCCTGTGTCTCGAGAATGAGCATAATGTAAACCTTGCTGCCCTCTCCTCGATGTGCTGTACCGCAACCAAAACATTTAGCGAGACCGTCATTTGAACTATCAGACCAACAACTACTGCTACAACTTACAGCCTCGTGACAGCAACACATCCATCAACTGGAGATACGAGATTCCGAGCGGTGTTTTAATAAAGCGTGAGAGTTCCAACGCCAGGCAATCGGTCTTCTTCTCAAATGGTTCAAGCCAACGGTGAAAGTAGAGCGTGAACTTGGCTACCAGCGAGCGGTAAAAGCGCTTGGACCACTGAAACACAGGTAAAGCAAACCCGTCATCTCGCTCTTGCCTCTTCATGGAGGATGCCATCATTTCAGCCGCCACAGGGTTCGTGCTGCCACCAGCAACAACACCCCCGCCATTTGCAATTCCTTGACTCGCTCCAAATGAGTTACCACCGAGACTGCCGCTCCCGCCTGTGCCATTTGGTCCTCCGCCTAGAATGGCTTGCTCCAGCGTGTTCGATGGAAGAGAAGAGTTTACCCCACCCGAACTGATGTAAGGATCTCCCGGTTTCTGAACAAGTCCACGCCGAATAGGTAAAGCTGAAGTCACACCACTCCGTCGTAACAGACTACTGTGTGACAGCAAACGCCTGAAGGTGCTGTGTGTTTCAGATGAGGCTGGGCTGGAGCTACTGTTTAGGGAAATACCCGATTGATGCCTCTCAAGCATGGCCGCTTCATCGGCAATGTCGTAGGAGGTGTCGCCCATGTTAGCATATCGTCCACCGCGATAGGAGACCAGCGATTCCACTAGAGATGACGGAACTCCACCAGGAACACCACCGCTCGTATTTTGTGAATCACCGCCGATGCTTGAGTTTAGGATGTGGGTCCGTACAAACGACGAAGCAGACTGATAGCTTGTGTTAGAGTACATCGAGTCGGAGGTGACACCATAATTCTCGTCCGATTCTTCGAGCAGTAACCCCTCATCGTCCCCACCAGCTCCGAAATCTACACCGCTACCTTCGAAAAGAGGATAGTCTGAAACTGCATCGATATGATCACTCCAAGAACGTAGTTGCACCTTGAGTCGATGTACTGCCACTATGGAGCGAGTGAAATCGTATTCCGCCACACGAATTTCACACTGGATTGCTGCATGCACTGTGCTAAGCTCCTCAATGGTCGATTGCTTCAACGTTTCAAGAAGAGGGTGATCGAACGCATCAAACCGTAGTAGCAACGTTTCCAGCCGCTTCAGTATCTGCATGAACGCCGCATTCATCGTGCACAATTTGCCTGTGTAAGTCCCGGTATCTCAGAAAGGGTGCCGCTGAGACTGTTGCGTACGCTGTGGTAGTCAAGTGGTACGCTGGAAAGCGCTAAGCCGCGGTAAATCTGTATCATCGGGACGCGAAGCTGCTCACACAATGTACACAATCCGCCAGTTACCACTGCTACATCGAATCTGTTTCTACAAGACAAACGGCAAGGTCACGCACCGAGAAAAACTCGGCTCCCTGCTCCAGCAGCTCAACGTAGTAGCTCATATCACCACACATAGCGATCTCCATCATCAACATGGGGTCAGTCTCATACTCCTTGTCCTCTCCCCCCTCGCCATTTCCATTGCTAGTGCTTCCATTCCCATTGCCACTGGGCGTCGGCGTATGCACGGAAAAGTGTCGACTTTGCCTCCCCACAATCGGCTTAAGCTCGTCCGCCAAGTGGTTCATGAGCACAACCAGCTTGCCATACAATTGCTCGATCGTGTCCGTCTGCACCAACTCAGCGTCCAGGTACTTCATCAAATGGTACCTAAGGACAGAACCACAAACCCCATCAGCTCTCCATCAAATCCTCCTACCTCTCCGTTCTTCCACGTACGTGCTCTCACAGGACGCGCCCAGCTTGAGCATGACTTTAAAAGCCCCCCAGCTCTTCCACTGCGTCTCTTCTTCGTCCTCCAGTATGAGCAACGCCTGCAACATGTCAAGACCAATACCTCTCCATAAGTCTCATCCGCCCCCCAAACTCTCCACGCAGCAAGGCAGTCGCCCACTTTCTGGTACTGAAATTTCTCCAGCAGGTCGAAGAACGTGGGCAAGTAGCGCGTAAACATGCGCCCGACGGCGTCGTCCAAGCTCGTGGAGGACGCCGACGAGCCCACCGAGTGGGGCGACGCCGGCAGCGGATACAGCGGCGACAGGCTCGAGAAACTGGGCGTGAGCGCCACGGGACTCGCGCCCGCAGACAAGTAGCGGCGCAGGGGCTGCTGCTGCCCCGCGCGGAACGGCTGGGCGCTGCGCACGGCCTTGAGCCGGTCAGCGGCGCGGGCGCTGCGCATCGCGGTCGAATAAGCGCGTTTGACAAGCAAAGCGACTGTTTCAGCCTTTTCAAGCGAACTATACAGGGTTTCGAGTGAAATATACCGAATGTGAGGTGAATTATACAGTGGCGTCTTCCCAATTCCTCAATCTTTCAAACCTACATGGCTTCGTTCGTCCTGGGCGACGTGCTGCGCTTCAACCGCGGGCAGTACAGCCACTTGGCGCTGTACGCGGGCGGCGGGCGCGTGGTGCATCTGTGGTCCCCCACGGAAAGCAACTTCCAGGTGCGCGTGGACGCCATCGGCTTCGTACAGCGCACGGCGGCGGCGTCGGGGCCTCCGGAGAAGTATTCGGACGACCTGGACGACAAGATGCGGGCGGACCACGAGCTGCAGCCGCTGGACGGGGGCGAAGTGGTGCGGCGCGCCATGTCGCGGCTCGGAGAGACGCACTACAGCAGCCTGGCGCACAACTGCGAGCACTTTGTGACGTGGGCGCGCTACGGCTTGGGCGCGTCGCCGCAGGTGGCGTCCAACGCCAACCAAGTGCTGGCGGGCGCGATGGTGGGCGCGGTGGTGGGCGGCGTGGCCGGCTTCGTGGTGGGCGGGCTCATCTCGCTGTTCTCCAAGGCGGACGCGCTGTCGACGTCGGCGGTGACGGGGGCGTCCATGGCAACAGCGTCGACGGCGAGGTACCCGGCGGAAGAAGCCGCGTCGGAAGAGGAGGAGCAGCAGCACGAGACGGAGGAACAGGTGCGCAGAGCTGCGCGGGAGTTGCTGTGGAACGGACTCCCGGCAGCGTGCGCTCCTGCAGCTATCGACGCCATGACGCAGATGGAGGACTGGGTCGAGACGCGACGTCGCCGCGCGGCAGCGGATTCGGCGAGGAAGTACTCGGACGAACGCCATGACACGCTGGCGAACCGACTGGCAGAAGAAGAGCTGCAGTGCAGCATCTGCTACTCGGATCTGCTGCGCGTGCGTGCGGTGGCGTTCCCGTGCGACCACTTCACGTGCGGCGTGTGCTACGCTGCGTTGCAGGCGAACATGGAGAGCGAAAAGTGCTGTCCGTACTGCCGCCTGCCGATTCTGCAAGCTGAAGAGATCCACAAGTCCACCAAACTTCGTGCGAAGCACCTGCTGAACTGGGACGAGTTGTGAACTCTTGTGTGCTTGTTGAGACTCTCAACTGGAGAGGTGTCCTGTATATTACATGAATGTATTCTGCTTCTTATCGGTAACTTGACTAACGAAGCTCTTCGATCAACGTCGACGCAGTCTCGCTTAAATATCCCAGGAAACTTGCTCAGTACGTCAGTAATGTGGTCTCAAGGAACTCGTAAAACGCACTGCCAGGGTCAGCAGCAAGATCCTCTGCGGGTCCAAATTCAACCGCCTGGCCCTCCTGCATCACCAGAATGTTGTCGAACTGCAGCACGTCGTCCAGCCGATGCGTAATCAGGAAGACGGTAGAGTCTCGGAAAGACGTGTCCAGCACACTTAGCAACGTGGCCTGGTTGGTTTGATCGACCGCAGAGAAAGATTCATCCAGGACAACAATGCGCGATGGTCGTAGTACAGCACGGGCGAGACACAGCATCTGCCGCTCACCCAAACTCCAGTTCTCGCCATTGTCCGAGAGCTCAGCTTCGAGGTTTGCCATGCTACCTTTCAGTCCACATCGGCGCAACGCATCGAGTAGGGCCACGTCCCCGAACTCATTGAATGGGTCCAGATAATCGCGAACAGAACACCGGTAGAATAAGGGGGACTGAGGAATAATGCACACGTTCGTGCGGAGCGCGCTCAAGCTCAGTAGTGATGCATCCAAACCGTCTAAAAGGATCCGGCCTTTTGCGAGCGGGTGAACTCGGAAGAGCGCCATCGCTAACGAACTTTTGCCCGACCCGGTGCGACCAACCACGCCAATCTTTTCACCACCTTGAACGGAAAAACTCACATCGCTAAGTGCCAATGTCGGCTTGTCACTCGACAGTTGATCAACCATCGAGTTAGCGTAACTGAACGACACGTTCTCGAATACGACGTCGCCGCGATGTGGCCATTTAGCCGGAATTGTCAAAGGGTTTCCCTCGTAACTCTGTAGCTCTGGCTCGATAAGTCCGTACTTGCGTATTCGCTCGACATTTAGCAGACACAGCGCAACCTCGAGCAGTTTAGCGCTGAGCAGGTAAACGTCAGAGTTAATCGTGAATACATAGTAGAGCAGCAGCCCAAGCTCAGCCGGAGAAACGTTGTGCATCGACAACAAAAACATCAGCAACAACATGTGGATTCCCAGCACACGATCGCAGCGAATTACCACGAAACTGTTGAAAGCTTCACAATGATACTGTCCCTTCATCAATTCATCAGATAGTATGCCGTGCTCAACTCGAAAGCGATCAATCTGCTGTCGGCCGAAAGCACGAATCGTAGCGGATCCATCCAATGCTTCAGAAATGAAGTTTAAATTAGCAGCTTCAGCTCGGAACGAGAGCTGCAGAAGACCCACCAGAAACCCCAGCGACATGAACTCTTTCACTACATAGGCGACGATAAGAAGAATGCTGGTGCCAGCGATACCCGTGAAATACCAGAGGATGCCATCTGCAGCGAGAATTGTCACGGCTGAGCGGAACATAGCCATAAATGCCAAAGCGAAGGATGTGTCGAGAACGCGAACATCGTTAAAGTAGCGATTGAACAGTTCACCCACGGGGGTTGTATAGAAGAACGTCATCGGTGCACGCAGCAATGCTGCCGTCATATCGTGGAACATGGTGTTAGCTGAGTTGGCCATCGCGTGGGCGTGTAGGACGGAGCTGGCAAAACCGGACACCATCGAGCTGATCACCAAGACCGCATAAACGTTGGCAGAATGGGCCATGGAAGTGACGTCACCATGGTCTACACGATCACTCCATTTCATTAGGAACACATCCTTTGAGGTGACTGCAAACGCGTAGAGAAAGAGAAACATCTTGGCAGGAATGTGGAATCGCATGCATTTCCCTCCTTTCAGCAGCATTTTCCACGTCTTGAGGGAAAACCACTCTTCCTTCCACTTGAACTTTCTCGCCATTTTAGCTCCAACACACTCTGACGTCACGGGAACCTGAGTATTGCCGATCTTAATTGGTGCTTTTGCTGTTTTCTCCTTTGCCACAACAGCGGCGGAGGATACCGGGGGTGCAACAGAGTCCCAAAGCGCCAGACCGCGAGATTGAGGTTTATGAGTCGTGTCGTCCTGCTTGGCCTCATCTCGCCAAGGCGGGAGTGAGTTTCGTGGATCAACTCGCCTAGACGGGTGTCGACCGATTTCCCAGCCCTTTTCGGCAGACTCGACAACAGCGGTGAGATCTTCAAGTCGAATAACATGGTCAACAAAGCTGGAGGAAGAGAGTTCCCGGTTGTGTGTAACCATCACCACCGTCTTAAAACGCAGCAGTTCCACAATGCACTTCGTAAAAATCTCGTTTTGCACGATCGCGTCCACACTAGCAAAAGGGCAATCTAGCAAGTAGACGTCGGCATCCGTGTAGCATGCGCGAGCAAGCGCGATGCGAGCCTTCTGGCCACCAGAAAGGTTAATTCCCTTTGGGCCAACCTGTGTGCTGTCACCCTCAGGCAGCACCCGCAAGTCGTCCTTTAGACAACATGCTTCAATCACACACCAGTATTTGTTGTAATCAAACTTCGATCCAAAGAGGATATTCTCACGAATACTGAGTGTCTGCAACCATGGCTCCTGCGCACAGTAGGCAACTCGACAATCTTTCGCAATAAAAACGTTCCCATCAAGACACTTGATATCGCCCAGTAATGCATTGAGCAACGTTGACTTGCCAGCGCCTGCCTTTCCTTGAATCATAGCCAGCTGCCCTCGTCTTAATCGAAATGAGACGTTAGCCAGTAATGCCTTTCCGTCTTCCGTCGATTGGCCAAAGCACGCATGCTCCATCCCCACCACTGTTTCGACCGCAGATCCAGTACTGCTGGGCTGCGCGCAACGACCTTCACATTGATCCCCTGCATTCATTTTTGCCTGGCATTCATTTAGGTAAGTGTCAATCTTGCAAATAGAAGACTGCCCCTTACTCGCTACGTCAAAAAGGCGCGCGATGTTTGAAAAATGCGTCTTGATCCTGCGAAGGAGCAAAAGGGCCGGAAACACGCGCGCTGGTGAAAGTGCAGTGGTATCTTGCAGCGCTACCCAGCCGAAGATGAATATTGAAGCCAAGTTCGGAGAGTCTACCCCTAAGCAGTACTGCAAAGCCGCAACGACATTGACTCTTCGGCGTTCGCGGTTCTCCTCCTTTCTTGCACGTTCAATCTTCTCTTGCATCTTGTCTTCCCACGCATTGAGCTTAACCATCTGAATTCCCTTGAAGCACTCGTGAATCACATTCAGCCGAGCCTCGATCTTCTTTTGCAGCTTGCGGCGCAGTCGGCTGCCAG
Source organism: Phytophthora cryptogea (assembly GCA_000468175.2). Classification (NCBI taxonomy): domain Eukaryota; phylum Oomycota; class Peronosporomycetes; order Peronosporales; family Peronosporaceae; genus Phytophthora; species Phytophthora cryptogea. The sequence goes on from AUWJ02018477.1 coordinate 10,527, forward strand.
CCGCAGAGAGAAATTTCACAAACACAGCCATGAAGAGGAAGGCGATTGCAATCGGCTTGAACTTGATCCCAATCACTTGCACAAGAATACACAGCTCGAACACAATCTGCAGTACGCTGCGCCACAGAAACTGCATATGCGTCACCATTCGCGCGACATTGACCACATCTTCTGCGTACAAATGTGCCACCTCGGCCATCCGCTTCTTCCCGCTCTCGCTATCGTAGCTCCCTGCAGCATGTCCTGGAATATGCTCCGGCTGGCTGATGGTATTTTCAAACACGAGCGCACGTAGTGCCCCCATAATCTTGATGTAGATCTTAAAGCCCATAAAATGGCTATGGCAATGCAGAAGCACTTCCCCCAGAGCTGTCACATACAGCAGTCCCAGCAACGCATACATCTGCGTCTGTGTGTAATCCCCCGAGATGGCCGCGGTCAGCAGCAAGTACAGCAGCACGGGCGTGCAGGCGTCGCACAGAAGACTGGCGAGCTGCAGCGCCCAGCACGCTACGAGCTTCCACCTGTGTGTGTAAAAGATTGTACTCCTGATCTTGCATCTGCATTTGCTGCCGTACGTGCGCGCGAAAACGGCGCGAAAAGCGGCGGACGCTTCGGCGCTCGTGTGCTCCGGCGTGAGCTCCCACACTTGGCTGGCGTCCAGCTCGCTGTCCAGCCGCTTCTTTTCAAAGAACTCGAAGAAAAGTTTACGCCACCAGGCAGTGGCCGCCGCCTCGGGGTGCAAAGGCGGCAGCGCGCCCGCTTTCTCGGTTGTGAGGGCAGCAGGCGCGAGGGTTGACGCGTTCGAACGCTTCTGCGGCGCCTTGTCAGCGGATTTGACGGGGTCTTGGGCGGCGTCGAGGGAGGAGAAGGTGCCGTACTCGGTCTTGCGGTCCTGTGCGGCCGCTTTGGCGCCGTCGTCGCCGTCGGGGGGCGTGCGGAGCGGCATGACGCTTGTGCCTACGGTAGTCGATTCGGGTTGTGTCGGCGGCTAAGGAATAGAGGTAGGCTGTTTAATAGGCTGCGTATGCTATTTAGGAGGTCTACATGTATTCAACTTGATCGTCATTTCGTGCGTCTCCAAACAACAGCTTCGTCCACCTACACATTCGAGAGTGGTCAAGTCACGTGTGTGCAACTTCAGAAAAGCATGGCGACATCCTCTTCGTGGTCAGAATGTCGCCTTGTTCTAAGCCAGACGCTGAATAATCCTCCAAGCCGGTTGTGCAGTGCCCGAGGATCTGAACGACTTGGCACCAGCGGAACCTACTGACATGAATAACACGCAGCAGGACCAATAGTCAAATGAACACCAACTCTGGACAACAATGCGCCTATGATCAAGTTGGCGTCTACGTACATTTTGTACCTGAGACGGTCGAGAGGATTTGCTCAAAGCTCGCGACTCGCGAGTCGCGACTCAAGCGGTGCCCGCAGCGTTGCCTTGTTGGTGTTGGCGACGCGAGGGGGTCCACACCGAGTCACTCGTCGAGCGAGTATGCAGCCAGCGAGGCACGGTGGGCGGGCGGCACAGGCCAAAGCACCGGAAGGGTTCCGACGGAAGCATGGCTGATGATGACGATTAAACGAGCGACCGAGACGCAATA
>KV740974.1:0-11740 GCA_000468175.2 Phytophthora cryptogea
AGGGACGAGCAGGTGAATTCTCTGGGCGAGCAACGCAGACAGCGATACGGTAACGACGGCAAATCAACTGACTGGATTGTGTGCTGAAGCTGACGGTGTTTTGATCGTCAGAGATGATTCTGCTCGAAGTGTTGGCCATGTACGAACACGAACTGGTGGCCAAGTCGCTCATCGCCGGCGACATCTTCGAGTGCTTTAAGCATGAGACTGTGACTGTATACTTGGCGTCATGGCAGATGCAGCCTCACATTGATCGATCGCGGCTGGAAGAGCTCGAGACGCTCATCCAGAACGACCGCCACTATCGGTGATACAGACGTAGACTTGGATGGGTACATTTCGATACAAACACGACGACAATTTCTGATACGACTATCCAACACGCCAGTGCGTTCGTCGTCCCCACCTCTTCAACAGTGTCTTCCGTCCTGTTTTAACTGCGACTACAGTGGATTCCTGATATTTTTTAGAAGGGGTGTTGCCTCTACAGCCACGGTCCCGCCCACCGTCCCTGGTCTCAATATATTAATCGCGGCCGCACAGGAAGAACCAGAAGATGGCCGACCGCATGGACGTTAAGCTCGTGGCCTCGTCGCCGTCCAACAAGCCCAGCAGCGCAGGCACTGCCAACTTCCGCACCGAGGAGATCCGCGGTAGGTGGCGCAACTGCTTTTACTGTGATATTTGCGCGTTTAAACATCGATTTAAACCAATTCCGCACGCAGGTTATTTGTTCAAAAAGACTCGCGAAGGCAAATGGCAAAAGCGGTGGTTTGAAACCAATGGCTGTTTCCTCACGTACTACAAGGTACTTTTGCTTTTATTACGGCCATGTAGCACTCTCCACTGACGCGTTCGTACCGTAGAAACAAGGACAGAAGCTGCTGGCGGCGCTCAATCTGCCCCAAGTGGGCGCCATCACGCTGCTGAAGGAAGACCACGTCGGTAGGGATCCAGCTCGACGTTTAGTCGTTTAAACATTTCAAGACTGACGCGTTTCGGTGCTTTTATCCAGACGGCCCAGGCCTCTTCACCATTGAACTCAACGAGCGCGTGTACACCATCAAGGCGCGGTCCCATGACGAAGCTGCGTTCTGGGTGGACGCGTTACTGTGGCGTCAGGCGGGCGGCGTCGTGACGCAAAAGTCTCCGGACGTGACCAAGCAGAAAGTCGGGAACCTCTCGGCTGTGCCTGCTGACCAATTAGATAGTGTCCACAGCTCAGCCGCTACCTCTACGACGAGCTCCATGCACGTGGAGATGGCCAGCAAGCAGCACGTGGACGTCAAGACAGCCGACCCGGACGACGTCAAGAACGGAGCTCCCTGTGCCGCCTGCTGTGTCGTGCAATAGACCAAGACCAACTGAGTGCGAGGCTGCCATTTATTTTCCTGTGCTTCCTGTTGATCCCCTCGCCATTTGCTGTTGGTGATGCAGACCCACACTGTTTGAGAGCTTTCATCGCACCAGCTATTATACTAGCCTCCGAAAGGAGCTAACGCACGAGAAATTGCAATCTATCCATGCTAACCCACCCTGGTAATTTGATGAAGCACCAGGGCTGCCACTTCCACTTCTGACATCTCTTGTCGCTAGGTCGATATATCTACACACCCAACTCGTGCAAGTAGCTCGCTGGAGAAGGCTCGCGACCAAGCATTTCGACCAGCAGAGCGTTCGGATCCTTGGCTCCGCCGTGCACCATCAGCTTCTGGTACAGCTTCTCCCCTGCTTCGCGGTTCAGAGGACCCTTTGCTCCGACGAAGTTGGTGTGCCAGATATCAGCCGCGAACACGCGCGCGTACAGGTAGCTGTAATATCCGGCGCCGTAGCCGATGAGATGCCCGAAGCGCGTGTGCCAATACGTTCCGTCGACGTGAGGCACAAGAGTGCTTGAATTCTGCAGCTCATGCAGCATCTGCGTGGTCGTGGGAGGTGTGCAGGGCAAAGGCTGCTCTCCGAACAGTTGGAGATCTAGCATGGAGTACAAGCACTGGGTCTGCGTGTCCATCGCGGCAAACATCGTCTTCGAAGCACGCAGGCCGTGCATCATGGCAGGAGGCAGCGGCGCACCTGTCCGGTAGTGGTGCGCGAACTCGCTAACGACGCGATAATCCCACGCGAAGTACTCAAACAGATGCGATGGGGTCTCCACGAAGTCCAGCGCAGCACGCGTACCAGACAGGTGCTGGAACTCGGTGCGAGAAAGTAGCGAGTGCATCGCGTGGCCGAACTCGTGGAAAAGAGTTTCCACTTCAGCGTGTGTTAGCAAGGAGGGGCTGTCCGGTGCAGGCTTGTTGAAATTGCAGACCAACGCCACGATAGGTTTTTGATACGACGTATCACTCAAACGCTTACCACAGCGAATGGTGAAGTGCGCCGCGTGGTTGTACTTGCTCGGTCGTGGATACAGGTCGAAGTAGATGTAGCCTAGCGTCTCGCCATTTCGAGTGAGTGCGAGTTTGACCACATCGTCGTGCCAGCGCTCGCTTGCATTGAGCATTGGCACCTGCTTCAATTCCAGACCGAACAGCGCTGAGCAAAGCAAATGCAGCCCCTTTAAGCAGTTCTCGAGGGGAAAGTATGCAGAAATCACACGCGAATCGATGTGGTGCTTCTGGGCCTTTAGCATGCCCATGTAATATGGCAAATCCCACATGTACACGTGATCCACAGAACGGCCTTCATGCCTCCTTTTAGCATCCAGCAATATCTGCTGCTCCATTTTGGCCTGTAAAGGGTGGGAAGCGAGGTCAGTTGCAGTGTTGTACATGATGCAAAGGGCATATGACGAACCTTCGCCATAAGCTGTTTCGCAATATCCTCAATAAAATCTTCCACAGCCTCCGGAGATCCGATCATGCGATCACTGCAATGTCATAACAATTAGTCAATGTGCCTCATACGTTGAATTGGTTACGTTCCTCACCTTGTGGCCAGGTGCGCATACGTGGGGAAGCCAAGGAGCTGAGCCAACTCGTGCCGCTTCGCTCGAAGCTCATCCAGAATTGGGAGGTTGTCTTGCGCACACGAATTTGCAGCAATATACATCTTCCGTCGAACATCTGGAGCACCGACCCACTTGAGAATCGTGTTCATAACGTGCATGTCTGTCGGAACACGCCACGTATCCCGACTCATCCATTTGCGCTCGCAGACCGACGTGATGCTGTGCGGCATTCCACGAATGAGCTTGGCCGGCACTTCCACATACTCCCGAGAACTGTACATGGTCGTCTGGAACTTCATACTGAGTTGTGTGATCTCGTTCTGCAGTGAGATAACTCGTTGGCGGTCTGCGCGCGGCAAATGGATGCCATCCCGCTCGAACTCATTGCGCAGCAGAACCCCCATCCTTCTCTGCTCGGGCGTAAAGCTCTGCATGCCGATTTTATCCTCCGTTACCGTCTTCAATGCTCGATACAGCTCCACATCAGCATTCAGGTTCTGGATAAAGTCCGAAAGCTCCGTGAAGCATTCGCTCGCTGCCCGTCGGAAGTTCCTGCAAAACCACCCACGAAAACATTAGCACCCCTAGAAATAATAAATTACACAAGTCTTCGTACTCATTGGGGTGCACGTTACGACAAAGCTCTGCCGCGTCGATGACGGAGCAAATGGCGTTGGAGATATCGTCCAAAGTGCGCAGCGTCTGCAGTCCGGGCGGCGTCGCTGCCAGCTGCACCAGCAATTGAACATTAGTATACTACCACCAGTACTATATCAAATCAGTACTAACGTACCTCTTGCCGCAGCTGATGACATTGCAGCTTGACGTCCCGCGTGAGTCTCGGGAAGTCGTTGGGCGTGTGGAGGTCCGGCAGCTGGAAGAGTCCGGGCTTGGCTTCAGGGTTGGAGCTGACGCTCGCAGCTGCAGAGACTCCTTCGGGACGACCTGGTGTTCCAGCTACAGACAGCAGACGCACGTGGCGAGCGAGGAAGCACCGTAAAGTCACAGACCGAAGTGGCAGCATGGTCTCTTGTGTCTTTGAGTGTCAATTCCTGAGTGAAGACGCAATTAGCCTCTCGGATGGTGAGGTACTATCCTATGGCATATCTATGTTTGATTGTAGGTTGACCAATCAGAAAGTAGCTGGCGTGAGTTTTTGACGAATCACAAGACGGGCTCAGCAGTTGAAGTCAATGCGGACAGCACTCGCTCGAGCTTCTGGATGACGACCACTGGGTCTGCTTCGTACACGTAAATGCCAGTGGAACTAGCGATGATCAATTCGGGAACTCCGTCGTGGTTGATGTCGCGCCATAAGAGACTGTAGATGGCTCCAAACGTCTCCAAATCCCAGAGGTTCCTCGATTGTCGCTGCCATTTCCGTCTTCGTGTTGGAGAGGAGCTGGAAATTCCTGCACCAGTGGTTGACGTCGGCTCCGTGTCGCTCCAAATGTTGTGCGGACTTCCGTGCAATGAGGGTGATATATTTCCATTGGCATCGGATGACTCGTCCACCTCAACAGCTTTCGTTGCATCCACTTCGACGTTGCTGCTTTGCTTCTTGTATGCCAGCGTGACTTGACTGTCTGTGCCTAGTACAATCTCCAGGTCTCCGTCCTGAACAGACACAGAGGTTACTACAATGAAGGCCACGCAAGAATACCCAGCTTCGGCTTACCAGGTCGATGTCGGCGGTGATACCGGCAAAAATGGAGTCAAAGGTGTCTGAATCCACCAAGACTTCGCCGTCTTCTGCGTTAGTACCGTTAAACACGTCCTCGTAGACCACAGCTTGGCCAATTGCGCACGTCACCAGTAAATTGCAGCCCCACGGGTTGGTATTTTCTTCAGTTGCAGCCGTGCTTTTGGGAAACAGTGCGACAGACGTCACAGGCCCATTCAGCTGCAGATCCTTCGTTTTGAATGGGCCACCTAGGCGACCGTCGTACATTTGACCGTGAAATACACGTACCAACCTAGCATAGACATAATCAGCATATCGATTAAATTCGCTGCGAAAACTCCACCAACCACTCTACAAAAGCTTACCCATTCGTGCAGCCAAACACAAGCCAGCCCTGATCCTTCTCAGGAGCCGTGAAGACATCCACCGCCAAGATCGTGTGCGAGAACGTCGCAAACTCGGGGAAGAAGGCAGCAAACTGCTCGTTGTCCAAGCGAGCGCAAACAGTTGCAGACCCTGTCGAAAACTTTTCCTTTTCGTTGTCAATATACCCGAACGCCATCATGATGTCCGTGCAGCACACCACGACGCCACAAAAGACGTCTCCATTTGCTCCTGGTGTCTGCACACTAAACATGCAGATGGGAGCTACCTCCAGTTCAAACTTCCCTCCCCCAGCAACTGGTAGAACTTCTCCAGACTCATCACGAGGAGCCAAAACCTGCAGGAACAGAGCCTCTCCAACAGCATACGCCACTGCTATATGCGCCTGGTGACTCCCTGGCCACTCAATGGCAGCACTGGCCACCACGTCCGCTTTCCCAGCATGAAGGGCGTCCACCTCAAGCTTGTGCAGACTGTAGCCGGCGTCTCCGTAGCTCAGAATTGACACCGATCGGTCCGTTGTCACGAGTGTTTGGCTGTTTTCAACGGCGTATAACACGGCGGATAGTGAGAATAAAGGACCGACATCAGCGTGATGAAGGGCAAGAGATGGCTACACACCTATGCGAAGACACAGAGCTCAGCGTATGCAGGCTGGGGGCCCCGTTCGGGTACGCGAAGAAGCGCTTCTGGTGGAAGCGCATGCTCATCGTGAACGAGACACTTTGTGTGCAGTGACGTGTTGTCACTAAAGCAAGGGATACGGTACATGTAGCTAGAACATTGGCAGCATGTTGACAGTTGATGGTCTTCATGAATTACCATCGACAGATGAAGGTCTTCTTGGCATCAATGACTTGCATCACGCCGAAAACTATGGAGTCCCTGGTGACGAACTCTTTCGTCGCCTGCACAAATCACAAATTCGACACGCATAACAAACGAAAAGAGTTTGAATAACATCATTTTAGTAGTATACTTAAGTACTCAGTAAAGATGACACTTTCTCCGATGCACAGCGTTGTTTCCGCATGTACAACGGCTTAACTACTTCACTTCCTAGTCCTGCCTGCTACCTTGCCTTCCTTCCTCGAATAGAGAAATACTCTATCGAAGATCCCCAGCCAGCCAGGTAGTAACTCGGCTTGTCTTGCCCCGCAGTAGATAAACCCTCTTGGTCTGCGCTACCGCGTGTCCTCGTTGCCTTCAGCAACGGCAGCCGACTCGTGATATATAAATGGATATATATGTCTTCCCCGTTGCCTCCTTTCTTGACTCGACCCTCTTGACTTGTCCCGGAAGCCACCAAGATCTTCTTCTGCCGACGCCCAGGAGCTTAGGAAGCTGAGAAACTCATGAGGCCCAGAAGACTTCGTCGCTCAGTCGTAGTTGAGCATCTCCTCACTGAACAGCGGGAGCTGCCGTCCAGAGTCGTTCAGAAGGTAGTCCATGCCATAGGACTCGGTCCACTCCATGAGCGACATCTCTCGTGTCCGCTGGTTCTGGATTTTGGACACTTGGTCCAGCATCATGTTGGGCTGCGGCTGTCGAGGCTGCGGAACAGGCATCTGCTCCATCTGCGGCACATAGGTGTCCTGCATCACAGCGCCCGGGGGGGTCACTGACATCCTAGGCATCGACACGGGGCCGTCACTAATCTTCATGCGCTTGGGAGCGCGTTGAGGAGGCATAGGCATGGGCGCCTGCTTGTCCTGCAGGAGGCTCTTGACGAGTCCCGTGAGGTCCGACAGCTGGCCCATGAGCTCCGAGACTTGTCCCTGCAGACTCTGCACCGAGTGCTTGAGCGTCTCGACCTCTTCATGGTCGGGGGAGGCCGGCTCCGAGTACGTTTTGCGGCGGATCTGCGCCATGAGCTCCTGGCGGCCGCGCACGAACTTGTCGTGGTAGAACTCCCACCAGTTCTTGCTCTCGTCCTCCTCCGTGGAGATGACGATCTCGTCCTTCTTGTGTTTACGGAAGCCGTAGAAGTTGAGCTGGCGCACGAAGCTGCTGAAGTTGTTGTGCTTGAAGTAGCGTGGCAGCATCGTCTTGGCGAACTCCCGCGGCAGCTTGATGATGAACGACGTGCCGGCGTCGCTCCAGCAGGCCACGGCGGCGGGCGAGCTCTCGATCATGTCGTACGTCTTCTGCAGGAACACGGGCGCGGCCGATCCCCCGCCGCGAGCGTCGGGGCCTGAGCCTGCCGGTCGCTTCCGCATCTTGTTGTCGCCCATGGTTTCACTTGACTTGAGTATGGGAACTTCCTTCTTTTTTTTTCTCGCGCGGTGCCTCGTTCGACTCGCGATGGAAAAGCGGAAATGGGAGTGCAGTCTCCAAAAGGGCGTTTTGGGACCAGAAATATTTTTGCGAACCACCTGTTTTATGTCTCCAGAGAGTGGGACAGGATTGGTCGAGCGGATAAAGAGCCAATGGATGGGCGCAAAAAGCGAAGAGCTGATTGGCTGAACTAAGTAGCGCGCTACAACAGGTACTTAGGTGGAGTCGGCCCGTCCGGCATAGACACGAGCTCAGCGCGGCCGACAATTGCACGGTGGAGGACGGCATCAACCGTGCTGTGTTTGGCCGCGCTGCTCTCCAGTGCTTTCCCCATTGCGTCGGCACCGCACGGTCGCAGTTAATAACCAACTGGGACTGCACTTCATACAGTCGTCAGTTCAAATCCGTGCATGTTACAGACTGGATTCCAGGCCTTCTTGTACATATGCGAGCGACTCCATCTCCTGCCGCTGCTTTGCCATTCACGCGAGCTGCGATCGACACGCCGTCAATGTGAACAGAATTTACGTGTGTCACGCAGGGAGGCGTGGATCTTTTTCAAGCAGGCTTTGCCACGCCATACGATTCCGGCAGGCAATCCCGACTCGAGTCGAAATTTCGGTGAGGAAAACCAGGACCGTCCCCGAGGACGGGGGTCCTACCGAGGTGTCCGACGCTCTGTGCATGCCGATGGCGCGCTATGGTGGTGCTGCTGTGCGCCACTTGACTCATGGCAGCTTCACGAGTGGAAACACTTAGTTTTTGGCGGTGGATTGGCACCACCGGGGACGTGATCATTGCGACTGCAGACTGATCGCGCCTTACTTCTTTTGCACGCGTAGTTTACAGCACATGGATAGTATAGCGCACTTGCTTACATTGCAAGACATGTATGTACCAGTAGCAATTTACCTGCACACACCGTTGAAAGTGCTGATGCGTCGCAATGGCATCCAAACACTTGAAGTGCACCGCCGCCCGGAATTGGCAATTCGCTGCAGATACACGAGTCCGCTGTCTTCCAGGCTGTCGACGAGAGACAACGCGGCGCGCCGCGTTGCCATCAAGACGTGCTGCCTCGCACTGCTCGCCGCCGGAACTGCTCGCTACCATCCAATCGAGGCGGCACCTTGAGCTCGTTTTCGCGCAAGAAGCGCCCAGCTGCGGGTCCGAGAACAGACGTCCGATAGCGTAACAAGCGGTCAGTGAAAAGCTTCGCTGATGTTCTATTCGTGGCAGGCGGCGCTAAACTTTACCTTTTGGCACTAAACTTTACAGTTTAGCGGATCTCGTAATTCAATCTCCTAATCATCCAACGGGTGGACATGTCCCATAGAAACGCATGGCTGAAACCTGCGCCGGTAAGTTGACGAAGTATCCTTGCGCAGTAAGTAGCGTCTGCAAACCTTGTGCTTAGGCTCATTCTCAACCGGCTCGGCCGCACCGCACCACATCGCATGGCTTTGTCGCATGCGGCCGCATCGGTTGAGACCGACTCCTGCGACTGAGCAGCCATAAAGACAGCTGGGGGATACCACGGGCGATCTCGGTCGGCACACAGCAAGTCTCCAACAGCATCAGAGTAAGGGAACCTGGGTTGTGAGTGATCTACTAGCATCTCACTACCCGCGTTTTTATCTTTGTATTTGTTGCAGTTTAGACGGCTAACTACACCCGATACTGCGCACTGCTGCAGCCTCGCCATCTCACTACCCGTGTCGCTGCATACAGAATGCCATCTCCTAGACAAGCGGCGTGTTCGACCGGTGTACTGTCACATCATGAACTCTTGCAGCATGAGCTCGCTGAGGTTGATCGCTCCCAGCACGAAGTCTCACAGCATGCCTTCTCCCAGTACGATCTCTCTGAGCACGAATCCTCGCAGCGTGGACTCCCGTTGCAGCAGGAAGTAGAGCGGCATGAACTCTCGCAGCACAAAGGTTACCAACATGGACTCAGGATGCAGCAAGAACTGTTGTCGTATGGAGTCCCGTTGCACCATGAACTCGTGCAGCAGCAACTCGCACCGCAAGGACTAGCGCTGCAAGGGCTCTCGCAGCAAGAATCGTCACGGTACGAGAATCCACAGCGTGCACGCTTGCAGCAGCAAGTCAGTCAAAGTGAACTGTTGCCGCAGCAAGGCTTCGATCGACACGAATTTTCTGACGGCGCGCAGCATACGAGAGATGAAACCCGGAGTGGACAACCAATAAAACCTGTCAGTTTGTATAGCTCGTGGTCGGCAGATGCGATCAGGAAAGAATGCACACGCAGAGGTCTGCGGTTGAAAGCAAGTTTGAAAAAGCCCGAGCGTATCGACATTCTCTTACGGCACGACGTGGCGAAAGCAGCTTTTGGTAGTGTTCTTCACGGCGACGTTGGATCTGAAGAGATCAAAAGCGGCAAGACTGCTATAGGCAGTCGGACCAAACACTGCATGTACCGCCTGCTGAATATACTGTTCTCCGACGACTTTGCTGCGCGATTCAGCGAGTCTGGTAATAAACCTCCTCGTGCTGACTTGGACACTAGAGCTGTAAACGACAAAAGCAGCTTTTGGTTGGACGTTCGGTCTGCATTCATCCAGACATACCCTGAAGCCCATGCGTTGCATCAATTGGTAGCTGACGACGAGCTCTTTCAAGGCATTGACACTTCCGAGTTCAAGCCCCATTCAGCCAAAAAACTGTACGATATGTGGAAAGAGGTCGACAAACTCTACGTTGTCGCAGAGAAGAAGTTTACGACATCGGGCCAGCACGAGAACGAGTTCCGCAACTTCGTCAATGGTTGCGGGTATGTGCTGTACTTGCAGAAATGGCTCAGTGTAAGTGCTTTTACTTGGATTTGTGTACATTCGCTTGACTAACGGGTGCTACAGCTGAAACCAGCGCTTATAAATTTCGCGAAAGGTGGACTTCTATCCACAGACGAGTTCGACACACTCGAGGACAGCCAAGGTGCTGCCTTCCAGTCACCGAACGCCAAATCAACACCGTCTAAAGGGAAACGTGGTAGTCATGAGCACATGGAGGTTTTTGCCGGGGCGTTTGTAGAGTATGTGAAGGATCGTCGTGTGGAAACGGAGCGTGCCAGCGCGTCCGCCTCCTCTCATCTAAAAGAAAAGTCAAGTATTCTGGAGATGCTTCGGGATATTCGCCATCAACTGTCGGAGCTTGACATAGAGCTGGAGAAAGCAGGCGAAGCGTCGATGGAGAGACTCAAAGAAGACAGAACTCTTCTTCTTAGTCAGAGACAGTCGCTGATTAAACAGCTACAGAGCGACATAAGTTAGTTCAGCGCGTCGGTAGTTGAACCGATACGTATCCAATTTACTTCGAACGTTACTTGTTGCTATCCATTTGCATTCTACGCTGAATGTTGCGGGCTGGACGGTGTAAATCGTTCTCTTCGATATGTTGAACTAATATATCTCGTGATACTGCATCAGAAGCTCAACGAGGTCGCCGGCCTCCGTTTCGTACTGAGTATTGCAGTAGTCTAAGTCTCTCGAGCCGTTCCACGATCGCAGTTCTCTTCGCATCGCCATGATTTCACGCGACACACTGTCAGGATTTTCAATTGAATTCTGTTCGATACAAAAGTTGTGGAGCCGCATGCAAGCATGAACGACATGCGATGCATTACGCAGCTTTACACAAAGTGGCCTTTTCAAAATTCTCCACTTGTTGACTAGTAACCCAAACGCCATCTCTACCCGAATTCTGCATTGGCTCAAAATTTTTTTGTAGCTATCTCGCTCAGGGTGGCCCTTTAATTGTGCTTGGGTGAAAGGTGTCATGACAAGTCTAGTTTGAGAATATGCATTGTCAGCGACAACAAAGTAAGGACCTCGTATCCTCGAAAGAACTCGACTGAGGGACCACTGTAAGAAAGCCACAGAATCATTACGACCGCCCGGTGAGCGGCAAGCCATGGCCGTGAATCGACACATGTGGTCTGCACAAACTTGAACGTTAAGACCATATCTTTGATAGTGTCCGGAAAAAAAAGAAACTACCCGTCCGCAATCACTAGCACGGGGAACACGTATAGGGCAAAGCCAACCATCGATCGCCCCGATGCAACCAGGCATAACACCGCCAGAGCTGACAGAACGAAATCCAGCTGCTGCAACCTCCATATCCTCGTAAGTAGTAGGAAACTTGATAGCTAACTTTTGACTGGAATTGATTGCACGCAGGACAGCGTGAACTATTCTATAGAAACCAGCGCGACTAGTCCCTGTAATTACCCGAATATGATGGTAGCTACCTCCAGCGAGCCACGAAACACAAGCTTGTAGCATGCCCGCAGGCGATACAGGAGGCCTACCACGATCCCGTCGCGCCGACTGCAACGGATCCATGACCAATGCTCCACCTACGGCCAATAGCAAGCGTTCAAAAGCCGCGGAACTCATTCTGTAGTACTGTTTGAACTCG
>AUWJ02018486.1:0-26441 GCA_000468175.2 Phytophthora cryptogea
CGGGTCTGCTCGCTGGGGAGCATTTACCCAGGGAGCTGAACACGAGCACATCGGGTTGTACTCCATAATGTTGATGCAGGAGGTCAACTGGTATCACTAACAATGGTCGCGTCTCAGCTTCAAAAGCAGAGGCAAACAGGCATTCAAGCAAAATTCGCGAGTAGGACGCACTTGGTGCATACGCAACTATCCGCGCTGATTTAGCAGCGTCGGCTTGAAAAAGATTGTATCGCCAGAGTTCTGTTCGTGGTATATCCACGAGTCTTTCTTGATCTAGATGCCCGACGCTGTCTCGTATTTTAGCTTTCACCACTGTGGCAAAGTCAAAATAAGTTGCCTTTGCAACTACTGACGGGAGTTTCTGCTTTGCTTCGAGATAGAGCGACCACAGGTAGGACGTAAAAGTATTCACCGGTGGGTAATAGGAAATCGCAATGCCTGCGTTAGCTGGTGTCGATATTAATGTTGTGACTTGCAAGTTGCCAGATGGGATGATACTCGTGTCGACATCTAGCTGTAGGTGCTGCAATTTATGACGCGGAATGGGAAATGCTGAGATCATTTGAATGCTAGACTGAGCCTTATAATGGTTCCACGTGAGTCGATCGAAACCTGTGCAAAATTCGTTGCCTTTGCGAAGGTTTGAGTGGATGATACGGATCCCAAGTGGAGACAGTTCTGCGAAGGAGATTAAATCGTTTTTGCAGGACTGAAGCGTAAGATGAGCGAACTGCTGGATATGCTGAAGGTGCACTTGCATCATTAGCAACCAAAACCCGACGCTCACATCCTCCAGTCCGTTTAAACTCTGTAGTCGCCAATAGTTCCTTGAAATGAAGCGAACACAATCCATCGACACCACGTAATGAGGGCCAAATGCATACGGCAGAAAGTTGTTCATAGGATATTGATACTTCGACAAATAGTTCCGGTGCGATACCTCACGAACAGGGGCTGAGGTGCGAGTAAAAATCGAGCTCCATCTTTGACCCATGTACATTGGCTTCTTACTGCCCTTCTGCTGAAGAAGTTGGCTAAGTTTATCCACTCGTAAGTAAATGTCGTCATCAGCGATCATCACGTACGGCGTCTGTGTGAATTCTGCAGCTACAAGATGGAAAAATGCCATCACCTTTTCTGCCAAAAGTCCATACGCGTCTTCACACTCCAGTTCTTCAGTTAGTAAGTCACCGTGTGTTTTCTTCTCTAAATCAATTGCATTTTTCAAGTACTCTCGATCTCTTTCATCATGGATACCGCGCACTTTTGGGCTACAACCGAGAAAAAATACCTTTGCGCCATACTTCGCTGCATCATTCGCCCACGTGTCTCGAATTGCTTGACGACGAGCGAAATTTGTCAGCACTGCCGTCTTTATCCCAATCAAAAATGCAGGTTCCGTGCCATCCGCATGCAAATCAATAGTTTCAGGCTCTGTCAAGTCTTCCCATCGCGCTTTCGCCCATTCCAGTAAACTCACATCCCTCGGCAGATGGAGGGATTCCCGACTTTGCTCCACCAAAAATGCAGCATGTTCTTCATACCCCTCTGCATTAATGATAGAAAATGTAGCTGGAGCTGTCACGCGATGTCGTACGGCAAGGTCATCATCTGTAATAAAGATTCGTGCAGAGTATTCTCCTTCCGGCAAATCATGAAATTCAAAAGCTGCGTCGAGAACCGGAACGCATTGAGCCACGACCTCCTGCATCTCGATGCACGCTTGCATTCGTGCGTAAAATGCAGTGTACCGTTGAATGCTCTTGATGTCCATTTGGCATTTAACTGTCAGCGGGAGTGTCACCACAGATCCATTGCGAGGGTGGACAATGTGAAATCTAAATACGGGGTCTTCTTCTTGCTGAGGGTTGGGCATCGACTGCTCGACTGCATTTAATGCATCACTTGCATCGATTATCGGGATCAACCCCACTGTCAAAAGCAACAAAATGAGGTTTGTAGTGGTGCTTTTGAGTCGCATCGCGATCTTTGACTGATCAGCGAGATAAAAATTAGAATGAAAAATGCAGAACCAAAATCTAGAACCCAAAAATGCAAATATCGTGCAGGTTGGAAATGCGCTTTTGAATGATAAAATGTGAAGTTCAGAGTTATTATCGTAGAACTCGTCTCCATAATACTTAATCAGTATTATGTTACCTTTCTAAACAAAAGTGCACGAGTAGGAAGAGCAGCCGAGGAGACTTCGAATTCGGAGTCTGACCGTTTATCTTCTTGGTCTTCATGGGACATCTTGGTCTTGAGGTGATCGGCCCACAGGTTTGTCCTAGGTGTGGTTGTCGAGACACAATGTGGTCTCTTCCACTCCATTTACAGCAGTCCGTAGCTGAGTAGGCGTATGGAGACGCGAGCAGGTCACATGATACCTTGGGGATTCAACACCTCTTGATCTGGTACAGCGACTTTGATGAACATGCTGATTCTACAGCTTGGATGTGACATTGTTCCGGTTGCATCAGGACAATGCATCCAGCAACGCTCCAATCCTAGACTCAGCAGCTTCATGAGACTGACGACGACTTCCCCATCGTAAACTGCCACCACCTCCTCCCCCACCACTTCCTGGGCCATTGTCTTCTTTACGACCCTCAACATCAATTCGCAACCATCGTGTAGATGTACCGCTGGCAAAGTCAAATTCCTGGATATGCCGAGTACGGACTCGAAGCAATGGGGCAGGTGTCATTCCTCCACCACTTGAGTCGTTGGAGTCTCCGAAGCGCTCCACATCGTCCAGAAGATGAAAAGAAAAGGCGCTAAACACGGTGATGAGGAACCGACTCGGACGCTCGGGTGACACGTCAATTTCAATGGGTCTTCCTCGTGCTTCGGCTGGACGGATGATTAAGTTCGGGTTACCAAGCAAGCGGTGCACCACGAAATACGAGTCACCCCCACTGATAGTACGCGCGCAAGCCTGCAACAAAGCACTTACAGCACGAACGCGTTCCTCGGGTGCAGCTGCAAACCGCTGAATATGTGCATCGAGTACTTCAAAAATGTGCTCCAGACCTCGATTTTGCGGTTGCTGGGTTATAGAATCCCCACTTTGCTCAACTGTCGGTTGCTGTTCGCCTCCACCTCCATAAAGTGTGTCATTAATGAGAAATAGTTCTGGAAGGATGTCGCGCAGTGTCTGCTCAAGAGAAATTGGCTGAGGTCTGGGTAGGAAGATTTGAGCAAAGGTCTCTGCATGACGCGAGAAAATCGCCAAGTAATCTCCGCGTGTCCGTGCTCGTGCAGCTTTCTTGCGGATAGCAATTTGCTCCGGTGGGTGAATCTCCCACAGCAATGGATCTGTCTCGCGTAAGTACTTCACGCTACCAAGTTGCTGATAGGAAGCCGTCCAACGAGCTGTTGTCGTCCGGAGTTCTTCAGCATCGGCATCTTCCACATCCTGTCGCTCTTTTTCAGCTGAAAGGGTGAGAGTAGAAGACGCCAATGCTGCTTTGGTCGCTGTTGGCGAACGGAATCGGTAAAAGGGTGTCTTGCGCTTCTTGTCAGGAGTTGAAAAGGGTCCGAACGATGATGATGTGTGTGCTGGGAGCGTTGCTGAAGACCCAGCCGTGGCGGATGCTAGCTTGCAGTAAAATGACGCACGATTGAGCGCTGCAACCCAGGCACTTACAGCAGCTTCTGTCTCCTCAACGACACGCAATTCGATTGATTTCCTCCTAGAGACACAGACGACAAAGATGAGATCAGTGAAGACGAGTCCAAGATCAAACGAGGGTATCACTAAACGTACGGGAACACTTGTTGCGTGAGCCTTGCCGAAAACTTGAGTACTTGCAGCCGCCGATGTGAGCTCGCACTGGAGATACTGAAAGCCATCGCTTGGTCTCCACGACCTCGTTGTACAAGTGCATGATCCAATAACACTGCACCACGCGGAAGTCCATCGGCCTCACTGGAAAAGTAATACAGACGGTTGCCCTTAAGCTCGAAGTAGCGAGGCTGCCACGCGCTACCGAGTCCGTGCTGCTTACGCTTCTTCTTTTTGAGCCATCCAGTTTTCTCAGGAGCAAGGTGGGCCGCTGGATCAGTGATGCTGTCGTCGTCTGCTATTGTAAACTCTCCTTGCAGTGACGTGTGTTCTGATGATCCAGAAGGCTGAGACGATAATGACAACATCGACCACGATAAAGGCAATGCAGATACTTGTTCACTGCTATCCTCTTCATCGTCATCATCGTCATTTTGAACTCGGTCGGCAGATTCGTCTTCGTCTCGTTGACTTTCTGTATTTTCCTCGGTTGCCGCTGACAAACCTTTGTCACCGTCCACTTGCTTCCTGTCTGCAATTTGATGTTGTGACAGTCGTGACACCGCGACATCTTCTGCCAGCAACGTACTGAATGGGCTGGTTTGAAGCTCGCCAACTTTGTGATCGCCGTCTCTTTCCATTTGAAGCGATTGCGGTGATGTCGGAGCATCCACATTTTCATTTTCATTGCCGACAATCTCAGTTTGTTCACCTTCAGCAGAACCACTCAAAGTTTCATGCTGAATCGCGTTGGCAGGCGAAGAAGTACTAGGACTCATCGGTGGGTCATCAGAATGTTTGGAAACTTCAGCTACTGCTTGGTTAATACGATGTGCAAGTGTGATATGCTCAGCGTGGAGTTCTCCGGAACGCGTAAGCGGTAACGACACCGTCACAGCCCAGAGCTGTCGACCAATCCACTGAAGTGACACGTCCGGATTGATAGCAGCACTCCCTGCAATGCTGCTACGACTAGTACCAGAAGACGACGTATCCGAGGCCCATTCCGACACCACTCGAGCCACTTTCGAGACAATCGCAGCGCCAGCTTCCATCGTCCAGCACGTAATACACGCCTTGAAAAAATCATCTTCACGATACCACCGTTCCACTCGGGCTTGGGGGAGTTCCCAACTTGCATCCCTCTGGCGGTTTATTAGTTCATGGTCCGGTAAACTTTGAATCGATAGTACTTGCGTAGAAGTGGATGATTCGGCATTTGATGCAATCGTAGACATTAACGGAGAAGGCGTCACGGTTGCAGTTGCCGCTGCAAGTGGTAACACCGAGGGCGAGAAGCGTTCTTTGATCTTGAGAAACTGGTCCTTGAGACTGGTTAAGTTTTCATGCCGCACGGACGAAGAAGGCATCGAAGGTAGTATAAAGTCTCTCGAAAGTGTCCGTAGATGTCTAGCTGGCGTAGTTCGGGACGGTCGTCTCCTTCGTTGCGTATCTGACCCAATATCAAGCGTACCAGTCTGGGTGTCGCTCAGTTCTGGAGTTGAATCTGCTGCGAACTGTCTGCTGGAAGCAGCACCAAAACCTACAGAGACCCGTGATGTTTTGCTGGCTTTGTCTCGGTAACTTCGACTTGTAGGCGATGGCTCCTGGTCCTGCGACGTATTTTCATCAT
Organism: Phytophthora cryptogea; assembly: GCA_000468175.2. Classification (NCBI taxonomy): domain Eukaryota; phylum Oomycota; class Peronosporomycetes; order Peronosporales; family Peronosporaceae; genus Phytophthora; species Phytophthora cryptogea. The sequence continues at coordinate 5,421 of AUWJ02018486.1, forward strand.
CTCGAACTTCATCCGTGAGCGAAAGTGTCGACCGAATTTCTGAAACATTGGGAGTACTAACAGCACTCAAACCGGCATTACTGGGGCTCTGTGGTGGCAAGTTCAGAGCCGATTGGCGACGATGCAGTGAAGACATTTTGGACGATAGGCCTCTCGACGTTGTCATGTGCTTCGAACTCGGTCGGGATGGTCAAAGTTGGGTCGTCTCTCAAGAGCTGAGGTACACCACGTCACTGCACCCGAGCGTCTGCAATAAGACCAAAACAGCGCGGCGCAATGGCCAGCACACTTACGTGCTGAGTCGTCTTTGCTGATGGGTGACCAGCCTTGCATGGGCTTTAGATAGCCCGCGATACATCCAGCGGCTTGATGAACCTCGTCCAGCAGCACCAGCAGCATATTCCTGGAGCCGCTAAAATAGTCGACGAGAATTTCTGCGTTCGTTTCAAGTGCTATGGCTTGCTTGCACGCGTCACTCACCTGGCCAATGCAATCGAGTTGTCTGGCACTAACCGTTGGCTCCAAGTGGCATACAAGTTCCCCAAGGCGTTCACAAATGCATTGTGCTTCGAAGCAGCACTCCCTTGATTCATTCCTTCATCACAACATCCTCTTGAGCCTCACTAGGTATGCAAATCGTCTTGACTAGCGCCTCCAAGTACGTACGCGTTGCGTTCAGCTGCGGAGACTTCTTGTTGCAGTCCTGGTTGTCCTCGTCACCCAGCGCTGCGTCATCTTCCGGCTCAGCGCAGTCCCCGTCCCCATCGTCCTTAAACTGCTGCTGCATCAGCTTGTGAATCAGCTGCATCACCCGTTCACGCTGCTCGTTTTGCTTCTCCCTCTCCAGTTGCTGCACCACCTTCTGCCTCAACAATTCTTCCTCCTGTTCACGGATCTTGGCAGCTCTCACCTCCGCGACCATCACCGGTCTCAGCACGTCCACCCACGCTCTCTTGCTCTTCTTCCCCTTGCTATCCTTGGCTTTATCAGGACCCAGCATCCCTCTCTCCTCCGCTTCCGTCACGAGTTGTCTGAGCGTAAGCGACCTCAGCGGTCGTCCCTCCGCCGTGCCGTAGAGCCCCAGCAACTCCCTGTCAAGCGCCTTCACGGCTGCTCTCTGCTTCTCATTCAGCGTGGGCTTCTCCACACCTCGTTCTGCAGCCAATTGCTGCAGTTCCTCACTGCTGAGCGTCTCCACGAACGTTGCGACGCTCAAAAACCTGCGGCCGAACGCGTATCCATCGTCCACGCGTCCCTGGAGCTGCTTCTTGGCCAGCTGCGCGCGTCGCAGCGTCTGTGGGTCCAGCAGATCGCTGTACGTGCTCCGGTTCTCCTTGTCCGCGTCGGAATCCGCTGCAACCCACGCCAGCAGCAGCTCCACGACGTGGTGCTGCGTCTGGAGCTCCTGCAGCTCGTCGCTGATTGGCTCAAAGCCCTTGAACCGCAGGAGACGCTGCAGTTCCTTCACATATTGCAGCGAGAGTGATTGTCCTTGCTCCAGAGCGCTGCAATCGGCCGCCTTAAGGCCTCGCGCGTGACACTCCAGCGTCACTTTTGCGGCCTCTAGAGGAGCGGAGAAGCACTTGGAGCCTGCGAATCGCACGACGGGAGGCAGCTCTGCGTCGTACTCGATGACGTCGGCCCCGGAGAAGGCCACACGACGCGAATTGGCGCCACGGGAGCGCGTGGAAGACACCGCCATGGAGGCTTGGTGGCAGCGCTGCTAAAGTGTCAATGGCGGCAAAATTCAAACTTCGAAAGTCGGATTGAACAGCATATTGACAGAAAACCCGATGTGCTCTTGTATCGAAATTGACATACGGTTGAGTGGCATATTTCGAATAATGGGCGGGAGTGCGGACACCTCGTCTGCGTCGCGGCTGCTGACGCCCCACGGCGTGCGGCAGCTGTACCAGGACTCACTGGGGCTGTCTGCCGTGCGTCTGCAAGTGCTGGGCGTCTACAGATGTGCGTATATCGTCTCTAACTCTCGTATCTTCCCCTCTTACACTTGTATGGCATTCGCTTGTTGCAGATTTGATGGACCCTTTGTCCCTGGAACGACTGGGAGGCGCGTTTGTAGGCGCCACGGACGTGTTCGATGTGTTGCTGAGTGATGGTCACCACAAGATGAAGGCGGTGCTGGCTCCCGTGCTCCACCCGCTCGTGTGGAAGAGGGAACTGAAGCCCCGCAGTCTCGTGCTCGTCACCAAGTTCCACGTACTCAATGAGGACCCTCAGGACGCTACAAAGAGACACCGAGTGGTGGTGATTGAGGAGCTCAGTGTCACATCTGTCGGTGACGAGCAGAAGCTGCTGACGAGTGACACGCCGTTGCAGTTTATCTCCACTGTCCATCCCAGAGAAGTGGAGCTGCTGCCTTTGCTGGGGGGACGTCGCTATTATCTGCCGCTCCGGTCGGACCATTACACACTGGACTGGGGCTGCAGCTTTACTGGAGGAGTTCAAGACGAAGATTCACCACTGGACGAGCTGGAGAGGAACTGGGCGAGACGTTATGGCAGTCCGGACGTGGATGAACAGAACGCGACGAGTGCAGTGGTGACGTGGAACGATGAACCGGAGTTCTGCACGAATCTGCTCACCTCGCGATGCAAGAGACTGCGTTCGGTTGCGGAGGTAGTCGCACAGGTGAAAGATGATGTGGAGACTGGAACGAGGCACAGAGCCTATCCGCCGATGGTTGGTGCCATTCGGGTCAAGTCCAAGGTGATGCATGTGGGCGACGCGGATATTGAAAACTCGTTCCCGTTCATGTTCAACGTTGTGGTTGGTACGTCCGGTCTGCAACGTGAAAAGAGAGTGATGGCGCTAACCATGAACACGTTGTGTTGAATGATAAGTGGACAGGACTAACGTCTTTGAAGTCGCGTTTTTCGGGTCCATGTGCGCGAAGTATTATCTGTCGTTGCAGGAAGGCGATCTTGTCCAGTTCAGTGGATACTCAGCCACCAGTCCGTATAAACTGCATTTCACAGTGTCAACCACTCCATTGTTTTTTTATCAGCACGAATCGTCCGGAACTGCTCTGCATGTGCCAAGTGCGTATTACCTTGTATAGATATGCATCAAGTTGGAGTTGGCTATTGCTAATATTTGCTGTTGTTTCTTGCACTTTGCAGAAAAGTATTGGAAGGTCTTGGAAATGATAAATCTGGCACCGCATATGATCGAGGGTAGTGATAGCATATCACAGAATGCTCAACGCGCAGATAGATCTGGTGGTCTGCAACTACAACGACCATCGTGGCTGGAGTGCTGCTTCGTAAACATCTTGAACACTCGGTACTTGAGCGAGAATCATAACAACCTAGATTTGGTGTACTTCGATTTCGTTGGTGTGCTCTCGAACGTTGGAAAAATATGTCGGGGACGAAAGCGAGAATTGGATGAAGACTTTCCAGAAGCGACTTGGTTCCGGTGGATTAAGATGATTGATAGCAGCTCATCGAATGAACTCGTTATCCGAGTTAGCGAGTGCTCCCAACCCACTGTTTTTCGCTCTCTCGAAGCGGGCAACACCCTGATGATAACGAAGCTTCAGTGGGTCGTGCAACCTGCCAATCCAATCAAGTCCAAGCGCATCGAGTATGCGACAACGAGTTTGCATTCTGTTCTTCGTATGAACGAAGCTATCCTCCCATTCGAATCGGTGGAGGAGTGCAACTTGAATGTTTTCTTCGCGGAAAACGTGAAGAAAAACGCTGCAATTGTTTCGAGCAAAGCCACGGGGGAGAGCAAACTCGGCGCGCACATCGAGAAGAAGTACGGTCCTCGAAACAGACTTCCAGTTGATGCTGACGAGTTCAAGGAGATGTTTGGCCTGGACGTGTGTTCGTTCAGGTACTGTAGCATATGCTTACAGGCAACATTGTTGAATAAAGGCTAACTCACTGATGTGTGTGTTCTGCAGTGATTTGTCCAGTCTACTAATGAACATGGAGGCATATGAACACCAGCACGTTGGATTCGTTGGCCATGTGAGCGCGATCAGCAACGAGAATGCCCCGCCTACATATTGTCCGTCGATCTTGCTTGAACTCAGCGAAAGCAACGACGAGGGTCAGAAGTTGAATGTTGCTGTGAATATCAATCCCCTGTACCACAAGCCAGTGATCAAGGGGAGCGTGAAGTCTATCACCCCGCCAGAGTCGCTCCAGTTGATACGTTTGCTGCCAGCCGACGTAGTAGACGAACTTTATGCCCAAGCATTGCGCGAATCGCAGAAGACCCAGCACGAGCACGAGAAACCGGAACTGTCACTGGAATTCATCGAGCATTCCCTGACCACGTCCAACCGCAGATATTTTTTCTCGCTGCAGCTCTATCAAAACGGAAGTGGTCACGTGCGTTGGGAAGTTGACGCCATTCTCGCCGTACGTTGAGCGTAAGAAGAATTTGGAAGAAACAGTTGAAGGAGGTTGCGAACGAAAAGAATGCACATGCTGCTACGTACGACACGAGTCAGCGAAAACCAACTGAGGGCCTTACTACATCGCAAACCAAACCCAAAACACAACGGGACAACCAACGGTGCACGTGTACATTACGCCGCCGATCTGCTTTCACCGCTAGTCAAACATTTAGCAAATATCCACTCGCATTGTTTAGTCCGACCGAGTGCCACCCGAGAGCCTTCACAAAGTAATACGCTGCGCTTGTCACCGGCTCACGACTTCTCGGCACAAAAAGCAACAGATCTCCCTCCCCGCCCTATTACTCTTGCCACCGAGTAGCCAACCGGACAGGGGTCTCTGCTCATGTGAGAGTTCACCTAGCCTGTTCGTCATTTGGTCGACCCTTCAAGCGGTCAATCAAAGTCATGACTTTCCGGTACTTTTCCCGCTCGCGGCCGGATGAACCCTTCTTCTTGCCAGTGTAGTACTCGCTGGAGCTGTGAACCTTGTATCCGAACACGCGCGGCACATACGTCTGCGTCGGTGGCTGCACCACGAGATGGGAATGCGTCATAAGGAACATGTGCGGGAACGTCGCGCCAAAGTACGCGCCGTCAATCTCTGCAAACAATAACAACAATACGTAGCATCAGTCTCAACTCAATCAACCTTGCCAGTCCAATCCAATAAACGTACGGCCCGCTCGCTGTGACTTGGGGAAAAAGATATCTCTGCACTTGGGGCAGAACACATTGACCGTCGTGTGTCTGGGCACGTCCGACTGGCCCACCGGGAGCACGGGCTGTCCTTGGCAGTAGACGCGATGGCAGCGGCCAAAGTCTACGTTCTGGTACTTCTCTAACATGGCGGCCATGCCCTTGGTGGTCAAAATGTAGCGCGCGTGGATGAGTCCGTAGAGCATCTCGGCTGCCGACTCGATCATCTCCTGCTGGATCTGCGTGAGGTTGCTGTCGTTGGGCGTCTCAATGTCCAGGATAATGTCCAGTGCGTAGTCGTAGTACGGCACGATGCTGCTGAGCCCCGTGAGGTTGAAGTCGTCCTCGATGTAGTCCTCGTCCACCTCGCACAGGAAGCTGTTCTCACGTAGAGAGCAGAACCAGGCGATCCAGCTCGTCTCCTCCTCGTCGCTGCCCTCCACGTCGTTGTCCTCGTCCTCGTCGTCGTCGTCATCGTCCAAAGCGCTGGAATCCTCTTCTTCCTCCTCCTCTTCCTCGTCTTCCGAGACGCTCGCGGACGCCCTGGCGGCTTCGGACACGCGCAGCTCCTCCATGTGGCCGAAAAGTCGCTCCATCTCGGCCTCCTCCGCCGTCTGGCCGCCGTTTGCAGCCGGTTCTGCTGCGTGACTCATGATCCGCGCCGTTGATACGAGATTCTGAAGGCTACAGGACGCGCTCGAGAGCTGCAAGCGCCGCGTTGCACTCGCCTGCGTCTGCGGATCGATCTCCAGGGGCCAGGAAAGCTCGGAGGGGGCTGCACGCAGAGATACACGGCGCCGCTTGAGTCGCACGTACCCTGCACAAGGTCCGCCGTCGCTTTCTTCCCGATCGCTGGCTAGAAGCGCCAGCTCCCCGAAAACCTGTGATATCCGATCGGATGTACCGATATTATGGTACATGGTGTTTTGATACACTAAAGTGTAGCCATTTCGACTAGTGATGGCGGCAGCGGACCGGGACAGCACGTCGACGGGTTGGTACGAGGCCTACGCGTCCGGGGACGAGGGACTGCAGCGTCGTGTGGATGCAGAAGATGACGGAGAGGAGGAATATCTGGAGGAGGACGTGGAGGTTGAAGAAATGACGGACGACGAGCCCATGCACATCACCGGACGACTGTTTCTCGGCTCTATAGACGCAGCCAGGAACGTGGACGCATTGAAAAGACTGCGCATTGGAGCGGTTCTTGCGTTGCTGGGCCAAGGGGAAGAAAATGCAACAGTTTCGAGTCATTCGAGTGCCTTGGAAGAGGCGTATGCGGAGCTGCAGATTGCTAGGACGATCGTGGAGATGGAGGACTCGAATGACGGAGACTTGCTGCGGAGACTGCCAGGCATTTTGGTGGCGCTGAAGGAGCTCGTGTAAGTTGTTGACGAAGTGCTGTGGTTTATAACTGGTCAAGGTGTGTGGTTAATGGTGTCATGTCCGTGGATCAGGCAGAAAGCTGAGCAAGATGGTAGAAGTGTGCTGGTGCACTGGTGAGTTTGACGTCGAGATGAAAGCTCTACCTTCAGCTGCGTGTGAATGCCTTGGTTAATAGATTAATCGTTGTTGAATGTCGTCTTGAAGTATTGCAGGGAGATCGCGCTCCGCGTCCGTCGTGGCAGCGTGGATGCTTGTCCATGGGTCGAAGCAGCAAAGTGTCCAAGATTGCATCGACCAAATCCGGTAAGGCTCACTAAGCCAGCTGCCTATTTACCCATATGCCTATGCATACTATGAGCTAACTTCGCTTTCGTCGTAGGATCATCCGTCCGTGGATCGAGATCAACCCGCACTTCATGCACGACCTGCATCTGTTCCAGGCGGTGCTTGCCTCGGCTGATAGGGCATACTTGAGTGAAGCGTTATTTAAAGGCCGATCTTTTCCAAGACTTGACTTCGGAGCAAGCCTTGTCGAGGGTATTCTTCACGGCACAAAGACGATTACGATGCGACTCTTGTCCGACATTGAAGGTGATCGAAACTCGGACTTGAAAGACACGTACCCGTACTCAGTCGTATCAGCAACAACCTCAAGCAAGAACAACTCGTCAATACGGACGCAATTCGCCTTCCTGCGGATAGATTTGATCGAAACCAAACAGCTGGACACCATCGACCCCGCCACACTTCGCAAATCTGGTTTTGCGTCCACTGACGAGGTTCTAGCAGTTCTGACGCAGTTCTACCCGGACGTCACCTCCACTACCCCATTGCTGATGCTGCACTTCCACTGCCTCAGTCCTGCTAGTTGAAGCACCCATTCATGTAGCCATTTCAATGTAGCCATTTCAGTGCAGTTTGTGTTTCCGTACGTAAAGTTCCACTTGTCAAACAAGCACAATTGACGAGAGGAAGAGATGGCGTCCGCTGGGTTTTTCACGCTGGAGAACGGCGCCCCAGAGCTGCTAGAGGCGCTGTACAAGACTTCGGATGTTGCTCATGACGCTGCCAAGCCTGAGTACCTGGGAGACTCTCGTCGTGAGAACCACATCGAAGCGCAGGCGGATCCGGTAGAGCACAAGGGCATTCGACTGCACGGTTGGGTGATTGGGTCGAATAAAACCCACATTACGCCCATTGATACCGTGGATGAGTGGGTTAAATGCAGTTGCAACGATACTATAAAGACGGAGAGTGGGTGCTAATACATTGAATGTCGTTGAGCAGGATCGGAAAGGCCGCCAAGCTCACGCCGCCCGAGATGGTTTTCGGCAAGAACCAGTTGCTGATGTTCCACGAACCGACGGGTGTGTGCTACAACTTCCTAGCAGTGGAAGCGCTGAAGGGCGCGCACTTTCCCCCTCCCACCAGTGACCAGGCTGAGGATATCGTGGCGAATCAGCAGCTCAAGGTTGCGATCGCCAAGCACAACACCAACAAGTGCGTGATGTTTGTGGTGGATTAACGTGTCTGGTGGAGAGTATTAATCGGTTTTGTCGGTGTTGGATACAGGGAAGACGTGAAGGAGCTGGATATCACGTACGACTGGACGTACACGACGGAGTACAAGGGATCGCTGCAGCGTTTTATCAAGTCGGAGCAATCGCCTGCTACGTTCGCTATAAGCGATGAGGAAGTAAAGGTTGAAGCTACAACTGCGCGCATCAATTATGAGAAGCTGAAGGAACGCGAACCCATTCTTTGGTTTGAGGACGTTGGATTGTACGAAGACGAGCTGCACGACCACGGAACTTCTGCCATGTCGATCAAAGTGGTATGTCTGCGGAGGGTGGATCTATGCCTTGCGCTGCTTTAGAATTGCTCTGATGGTTGCTGTTGTTGATTTATTTGCAGCGTGTGATGCCGTCGGGATTCTTCGTCTTGTCGCGCTACTGGATGCGTCTGGACCACGTTGTTGTGCGTCTGCACGAAACGCGTATCCACCACCTCTTCGGCACCGATCACTTCCTGCGTGAGTACACTCGCAAGGAGCAGCAGTTCGAGGCGCTGTTTGCGCAGGGCCACCCTAGGAACATGGCCAACTATACCAACATCGACACGTTCCAGCATCTGCTGCCTGTGCGCGAAGCTGTCGTCGAGAAGGTGTTGCTTCAGTAATCGTCCACAAACTTTGCAGTAGCCTTTGCCAGCACGGCTAGTTTAGAACGCGAACACACACTTGCAGCAAAACTGTAACCCGTGATTAAATACTTTGTCGTAACAATGCGGCAATAAGGCCAACAAACTCCTATCGATAACCGCCAGGCACCTCCGCTGCGACGACGACCAGACTGTCAGCTCGCGAAGAGCACCCAACCGCTGCGAACGTTGCTCGAGAGTGGAAATTATACCAGACGACTCTCCTCGTATCGGCAGCACACACCAGCGACTTCGTCTCAAAGTCCAAATCACCTCCACTGACGCCATTCAAACGTCCAGCAATTGTCTCGCCGTGTTCGCCGGCGGTTGTCACCTCTTCTACTTCCCTCTGCTCCCCTTGTGCCTCGTCATTCAGGAAGAACGCCACTTGCTGAGCGTTCATATCCAAATACACACCAACGGTGTCGCCCACAGTATAAGCCTGCGCTCTACAGACCTCCACGCCGCTCTGTAAGATCGCTCCAGCCGCTGCGTATCCGATAGTCTGCTCCATCGCCCCCAACTCGAACGCTTCGGACGCTGCGACGCCCACAAAAACGCTCCGAGGGTCCGCTACGCGCTCCACCAGCACCTCCCAATAGTGGCGACCACTGGTGAAGTACAAGTGACGCAGCACACGCGTCCGTTTGCCGTGGAGACACTGGCAACCACCTGCACAGGACAAAAAGAGGGTCACTTGGATTGGCTATTACGACACGAGCAGAGCGTCTTGGAGGCTGCAACTTCCTCGTCAACTAGTTCAAACGCCTCTCCATCTCTACAGCACAACAGAAGACGACACAAACCCCCACGTACGCTCAGCCATGACGTCCAGAGCCCCAGCCCCGCATGTAGCTCCAACAGCTCTGCAATGTCACAACGAAAAGCACACTCCCCTTAAATCCGCTTATACGTGCACCACACCACTTCAAAACGGATGCGTCTGCGATTGGTCGAAATTCCACGCATCCCAGACTCTCGGTCCTCATTGGCGAAAAAGACCTCTTAGCATGAGTCCTCCGGGTCTGCCGCCGCGCCACCCGCCGCAGGCCAAAGCGGCCGCGTACGTGCATCTCCTGGAGCTCTCGAGTCGCTGTACGGGCGAGAGCGCAGCGCTCCAGAGCCTCGTGGACCTCTCGAGCGTCTTGGGCGACCAGGAGGCGCTGCAGCAGCTGGTAACGGACCTATTCCGCCCTTTTGAGGCGCTCCAAGTGGACCAAATCGTGGCGCTGCATGTGGAAGAGACCATCACTCTGGACAGCAACGATACGCGGACGTTTTCTGGTCATCGGTTCTCCACGGCCGTCGCTGGAGCGATTGCAGGCGCCAAGGAAGTGGGTACGGAGACGTAAAGAGGACGTTTGTAAATGGATGCAATGGAGACTGACTCTGTTTGCTGTGTGCGCAGCGTATGGAGAAGTTGCAGTGACGAGGAAGAAGCACGAGGCGGTCAATAAACGAGGACGAGACGGCACGACGCCCAGCAAGACGAGCATTTGTAAGACCAAGTGCAAACGAGTGGTGACTGTGCAGTGTGGAGACGGAGAGTTCTCGGTCGAGGTGAAGCGCAAGGCTATTAGTCATGCGGCGCGGGTGTTGTTGGGTACGTGGAGGTATTTTGAGGTGAGGCTGGGGGGTTATTGACGAGCTGGTGATTGTGTAGTCGTCGACTGGGTCAGTGAGGTGGAGAGCATCTTTGCAGCCAGGGACGCGCTGACCAGGCTCGGGTGTGACGTTGTGGGCGCCAGCTTTGTACTCGCGACGAACTCCAATGTTCTGCGCAGTTTGAAGTCGGCCCAAGTGCCGTTTAGCTGCTCGTGGAACCCGTCCCATGGCGCGAAGCTCAGTACGTCGCTGCTTGAAAATGGAGCTGGAACAGGCTCTGCGAGCTGCATGTGTCACCAAACGGACTCTGGCAACGGACAGAGCGCCAAGAAGCGTCAGCGGACTGAGGATATTGATTCGGATCCGTCTGTTCAAGTGTTGCTAAGTCATCGGACTGCAGAGTACCAGGTATGAGTCGGCACGAAGTATTCAAATGGGGGTAGACTGCACTAAAAACTTGTTGCATGTGTTGACAGGCCAATAACCCGAGCGAAGATCGCAGCCTTAACATCGTTAAGGCATCAGATGAAGGTGTCCAAATCAACGCAGTGTTTGATGGACACGGTGGATCCAGAGCTGTTGAGTAAGCCCCTGCGTTGTTTGCGTTCGTTGTCAAACACTGACGTTGGTTGCGTGCAGGCATCTTCGAAAGTCATTATGTCAGCAAATAATTGCAGAGGTGACCTCAAAGAACTCGAGTGACGAGATCACATCAATTGTGCAGAGTGCATTTGCTCGATGCGATGAACAGCTGAAGCAATCGCTGATGACACTATCCCCGACCGTCCGCATGTCGAAGGGTTATTGTAACGCTGGTTCATGCGCAGTTATTGCTCTTTTTATCAACTCAGTGCTTTACGTTGCGAACGTTGGAGACTGTGCAGCAGTGCTAGGAAAAATTAGCAAAGAAACCCAAGGACTTCAAGCTGTCGAGGTGTCTGTGGATCATTCTTGCAACAACCTGCAGGAAGCCAAGCTCGTGGTCGAACGTTCTCACGATCGAAATGCTATCAGAATGAGCAAAGACGACCAAGCAACTGGAGCTGGCATCATTGGTGTTAAACGCGTGGCTGGTAGTCTGGCCATGACTCGCGCGTTTGGAGACTTCTACCTCAAATGCCCAGAACTCAGCTCAGCTCCGTTTAAGGTACTCCTCAAGTGGTGCAGCAATTGAGGCTTCTTCTGCTGTCTACGATGCTGACTGTGTGTATGTGTTTCAGAGCAAGGTACCCTACATCACGTCTGAGCCCAGTATTACTACAGTGTACATGGATGGTAGCGAGAAGTTTGTCATACTAGCGAGCGACGGGCTGTGGGACGTTATGACACCTCAGGAGGCTGTCCACATAGTCGACAAGTTCGGTGCGTTGACTTCAATCTGTTTTAAAAGTTGGTCAAAGGCTAATGTGACTGCAATTACGTGCAGACCCCGAACAATCGCTTTTCTTTTCAACAGCAAGTGCTGCGCTCATTCATGCTGCGCTTGAAAAGATCGCTCATCGAGATGGATTGATGATCCACGAGCTGATGTCGATGCCGCAAGGACCTGTACGAAGACGCTTTCACGACGACATTACATGTACGGTGGTCTACATCAGCCACCAAAACGGATCGCAGAGTACAGCGACTACGACCTGTAGTACGAAAGAGAGCACGCCCAACGCATGATTCCAAGGTTGGCAAAGCAGCTTTGGCTTTATTCTGACATCATCATGTTCACATATTCGATGTAGTTGATGTTGCCGTGTTGATCAGGCTCGAGCTGCTCATAGAAGAAACTAAATATGAGAACGCATTTCAAATGTACAAAGCTGGAGGTGGTTCTGTACCTGACTGATGAGTTCCTGTGCTTGATCAGGAGAGAGCTTGTCTGCACCGTACGTGGTAAGTGCAATGAGCAATTTGTCGGCCTTGATGAAACCTGGTGCTGACACGTTGCCTTCAAAGGCTTTAAATGCATTTTTGACTTGTTCAGCTGTGTAGGTGGCGTTTACTTTCCTCGACATGACCGCCACAAACTCGTCGAAGTCGATCTCGCCGTTGCTGTCCTGGTCGATTTCATTGATCATGAGGTCGATTTCTTCCGGCGAGGTGTCGATACCCAGAGTGTCCATCAACTCTCCCAACTCGACTTTAGTGATCGATCCACCACGGTCCTACAGTGAATCAAAAGGTAAATGGCTCATTGGGGTAAGTAAGCTGCAAACACAATGCTTACTCGGTCGACTAGGTTGAAAATCTCGCGAAACTCGGTGAGCTCTTCAGAGCTTAACGCATGCGTCATTTCGGGAGCTGAAGCTTTGTTCGGTCACGGGAACTTGAAGACTGCGGTGATCGATCGAAAGAAAAGGTACCAAGCACAATCTCATGTTGGAACTTTCACATGCGAAGCAGCAACAACGTACGTACTCCATTTATGGAAAAGGTAGAACCTGGGCTAGTTACACTACAGTTATAAACTACAATTGCTTAGCGCGGAGGCATCGTGCTTGACACGAGACGGTGGAAACTTGAAAGGGGTCTGTCAGCTTGATGAGTTTCTGCCGCTTTCTTGCTTCTAAGCTGAAGTAGACGGAAGATTGGGGCACTTGTGCCAGACGGAACAAGACTCATGTCATCCTGAGCAGCAGTGGTGTTCGGAAGCGAACGCTTGCTCTTGGAAGTCTTCCACAATTTCTGGATACGCTGCACTGCATCTTGCTCTTTTGTGCCTTTTGCATGGAAAGTGTTGACAGCGTCACTGTTGTCTTGCTCAAATGTCGGGACTGATAGATTTTCAAACCCGATCGTGTGTTGCATGATCGGTAGGGTCTCGTGTTGAATCGGAGCTTGGCGGCCAGCCATTAACATCATCGCGACGCATGTAAAACTTGGGGAAGGGTGGCAAGGTGGTTGCACCATAGCACTTGACTTTGTCGAGTCTTCTGCGTTGCTCAGTTTACTTAACGTTTCTTGAGGAGAGACTTTGGGCGTTCGAAGTGGGGGTTTCTTCAGGTCGTCACCGCTACTTGGCTGTGAGAACTCTTGTGCCAGCTTGCTTTGAGGCTCTCCACGGACAAGAAGGAAAACATTGTGCAAAAGTTGGCTAGCCAGCTGCTTCGGGAGATGCACAGACTGCAGCATCAAGTCGATAGCGAGATACACAATCGATAGGGCCAGCACAAGTGCGGCGCCAATTTTCCAAGTCTTCGGTAACGCAAGGTCTTCTTCAGCTTGGCTTAAATCTACCACGGTGTATTCAGCTTCGCACGAGCCATTGTCAATCACCGCAATCTCGTTACCGGCCAGTTCCTGTATTGTGCTTGATGAGGATTCGGATTCTTCCGAAACTGGCAATTCTTCACCTGAAGTTAAACCGATGTTTCCATTGATGTTAATGTCCTCGTGCTCTTCCATCCCTGTTGCTTGATCTTGAACACTTCCACTCTGTAGGGTGCTGATGTCGTCATCAAAACCTTCATTTACCAGTTCTGCATCCGAGATCGTTTCATCGATCCCGCTGTCAGCGGTAGGGACCATAGCAGACAATTCCTCACTGGGGACCGCTGAAAAAATAAATTGCAGGTTGTCAGCGATATTGTCTTCTTTTGCAATGATTTCTTCCTCTGCGGACGCAATGACTTGGTTAACAGCTTGCACTTCCTCACCCGCAGTTAGTTCACTATCGTCGACGTTCTGTTGCTCAGATGTTGGTAGTTGGATCTCAGTAGTCTCCGTCACCGATGAGCTGTGAAGTTCTGCAATCAATTGCTCTACAGCCGCAAGTCGATCATCAATACTATCAGCAGTTGGTTCCGACGCACCTAAAGTAGCTGCTGTGTCTGTTGCTCCGTGCTTCTCACATGGCGTCAAATGAAGCATCCAGTCGAATGTTAATTCCAACGCGTTCCCAAGTGCTACAGCGCACTGTTCACTTGCCCCCGCAAAGTCGCAGAAATCGAGGGCAACAGCTCCCGATTCGTTCTGCATCCACAAGGCCGAAGCAGTCTCCCCAGTCTCCCGTAACACATCTCTGGCCACCACAAACCCGGGCAACGCGTTCTCAGCTGTCGCCTTCTTGCAGAACCGCTGGAAGTCCACCACTTCATCCAGCGCTTGTCGACTTGCTCCAGTGCATCGAGTGACGTCCACTCGGTGCTCTCGACAGAAGCTCTGCACCTGCGCTGGCACATGACGCGTCACATCCAGCTTCATCAAAACCGGTTGCACGTCCAGCAGCAATGGCAGCACGAGCCAAATAGGCCACGAGTCGGACGTAGCGGCAGTTGTCGTGAACGCAATTGGCTCAACATTTCGCTCGATGATGGAGATGGCGTCGCTGAATTTCTGCAGCTGCGACTGACAAAGCGCCAAAAGAATGAAATTCCTCCACAAACCAACGCGAACCATTGAGAAGAAATGAAATGCACGAAGATGAGAAAATGGCGTCTTGGGAGCGATTCCGTTGGGAGGAGCTTCTTTAAATTGAAATGCGATGATTCGCGTCGTTTCGCGGCCGATCTTTTTAGAAGCTGCGACGAGCCAATCAACGGTCGCTTACTTCATAACGCTACTTCGAGAAGATCGCTATCCCGCAACTCGCATCACGAGGTCCACGAGGACGACTGCATGTGCACGTAGGTCTTTATTTTGCCTTGTTACTATCACGAAACAATGCACTTCCTGGAGTTGGTATTGGCAGTCGCTGCCTTCAAACGTTTCCATTATGATCACATGGTTGAAGTTGATTGTTACTTCATGACGCTACTTAAGTAAAATCCTCCATGAGCTCCCCACCTCCTGCTAAGAAGCTGCGTGTAAATGCCGACGCGTTCAGCGCCAGTCGCGACGTCTGCATTGTCGGCGTCGCACGCACGCCGTGCTGTTCCTTACAGGGGAAACTCTCGGCTCTCAAAGCGTCGGACCTCGCTGGGATCGCCATCAAAGGTTTCTATCAAATAAGATCTTATGTTAAAATCTACTTTAAAAATAACAATAGAATGTTATTGTACAGAGGCTCTGGACCGCGCCAACGTGAAGCCTAGTGACGTGGAGGAGCTTATTCTGGGCCATGTAATCTCCGCTGGAGCCGGTCAAGCTCCCGCCAAGCAGGCGGCTGTGAGTGCAGGCCTCCCGTCGTCCGTCGTTTGCTCCTCGGTTAATAAAGTTTGCGCTTCGGGGATGAAAGGTACGTGCTATTGTTATATTTATGGTATTGTTATATTCACATAAAACCGTTTAAATCTGTTTTTACTTTTTAGCCGTGATGCTGGGAGCTCAAGCTATTATGTTGGGACTGAGAGATGTGGTGGTGGTGGGAGGGATGGAAAGTATGAGTCAAGCCCCTCATTTGTCCAAGAAAGCTCGCGGAGGAGCGAGATACGGCGATCTCGTGTTTTCAGACGCTCTGCAGACTGTACGTGGATAAAGACGCTCCTTACAGTGCTGGCAGAAGTATTTACTGCTGTTGTTGTTATGGCAGGACGGTCTGTTTGATGCTTTTGGGAACGCTCCAATGGGGGACATTGCAGAAGAGTGTGCGAGAAAGAATAGCATTTCCAGAGAAGCGCAGGATGTTTATGCTGCTGAGAGTTATCGCCGAGCTCGTGAGGCGACCAAAAACGGGAAATTCAAGCGAGAAGTGGTCCAAGTTCAGGTTCCTGCTTTGAAGCGTGGAGCCGAACCGCAGACTGTAACTGAGGATGAAGAAGTAATGGCGAGAGAGGTGACGGTTGCGTCATTGGGCAAACTACGTCCCTCCTTCAAGCCGAGTGAAAACTTCGGTCCAACAGTGACTGCCGGCAATGCGTCCCCCATCAGTGATGGCGCTGCTGCGCTTGTGCTCATGAGTCGTGAAAAAGCTGAATCGCTGGGACTTGCATCAAACATCCAGGCGGTTGTGCGAGGCTTCGGCGATGCAGAACAGGAGCCACGGTTGTTTACAACATCTCCAGCTTTGGCTATTCCAAAGGCACTTGCAAATGGTGGCATTAAGCAGAATGATGTGGATTTCTTCGAGATCAACGAAGCGTTTTCGGTCGTTGCGTGCGCTAACATGAAGTTACTGGGTCTGGATGCAGCAAAAGTGAATGCTTATGGAGGTGCGTTTGCATTAGCTGCTTTGCTTGATCGTTTTCTAACTTTTATTCTCTCGAACTTGAAATACTGTAGGTGCGGTTGCAATCGGACACCCTCTTGGTTGCTCTGGAGCACGAATCATCGTCACGCTATGCTCTGTGCTGCATCAGGAAGGTGGTCACATCGGTTGTGCTGTTGTGTGCAATGGTGGCGGGGGTGCCTCAGCGATAGTCATTGAAAAAGCGTGAGCACTAAACCACGACAAAATGAAGTTGTTGTCCTTTATTCATGAGTTTAGAAAGTCGACGCAAGGCAACTAAGCAGCACTAGCCTACTAAGTACTCCCCAATACATTGGAAGCGGTGCGCCGCTAGCTTTCGCCATAACTTAATCGTCGGTGGCAAGCTTGTGGTACACGCGACCCGTGTAAAGAAGAGTGAGCAGGGAAATAGCGATGAGTGGGGCAAATGTCCAGTTGAGCACGTACTGGATGCCAGGCAGACCCACGACAGTGATCGCAACATCGCCGATGGCTCGTCCGAATGTACCCGCCTCGGTGGCTAGCAATCCCGAGTTGAACGTTCCCTTGGCGAAAGACTTCGGGATCGTTTTGGACAGAAGCGACATATTGACACCTTCCAGCACGTTTGTGGAGATAAAGATGATCACACCTCCCGCAACAAACTGCGCCACAGAATAGTGACCGTAATTCACGATGATGCCGACACCGACAAACATGGCAATTTCGGACAAAATGATCATCTCGCGGTCTTCATACCGGAAACTCATCCAGCCCACAACCATGTTGGTCGGGAACATCAGCAAACCCAACGCCGCAAGGTACATACCGTTGTTGGTTGAGCCCCAGCTGAAGTGGTACATTGCTATCGTCGAACTGGCCGTAATGAGGCACTCCAGCACCAGCTTGAGGACGATGTAGATGAAAAGCGATGCCACAACTGGAACATTTCGCCAGAGCGATGATAGAGGCGGAGGGCTGCCTACCATTGAAGTCGAGCGCGAAATCAGCGGCGTGTTTTCTCCCATTTGGGCTGCAGCTGCTGCAATACTCGAGTTCCCCATTCCGTTCTCGACCATGGATCGACGACGCTCCAGGAATCGTTCCCTCTCCATGCGGTCAGGCTCCTCAAACCACACCAATAGCGCTATGAGGTAGATAGTCCATAGCGCAAACATAACCCAGCCCGGGGATGTTTCGGTCGTGATGTCAACACCGCCAAAGTTGTAGTCGGGCAGAAAGTGTAGACCGGCCGCAAGCGCAGGACCTGCTGCCATGCCGAGCGCGCTAGCCGTCACAAACAGCGCTGAAGCTTGTGTACGTTCCTCCCGCGAGTAATTATCGGCGATGTAGCGACGATTAATAGCACGAGCGCCACCAAAACCATTGAGCATACGACCGGTCAAAGCCATAGCGACGCTATCATACGTCAGTGCCAAGCCGTAAAGTAGGTTACCCAGGATCAGGCACACCGTTGCAAAACTCAGCGAGGCCTTATACGAGCGGTTCGCCCACCAGCTATAGAGCACAGCACTTGCAAGCGAAGCAACCGGCGTCATACCCACGATTACACCACTCATGGACGCCTCAGCACCCAATTCTGCCGCGTACTTGCCACTTGTAGGGGCCACGATGTAGTAGTTGGTCATGTACAGGAAAGTGTTGAGCATATTCAGCAGGCGCGAAGGCTCGGACGCCTGCTTCAACCGCTTGAGCATGTCGTACGTCTCATCGTCTTCATCTTCCGACGACTCCGAGTCGAAAATCAGCGAGCGCGCCGCCACCGCCTTGACATACTGCGTCGACTTGTGCAGCCTGCGTCGCGCTTGTCCGATGCGGTTCAGCACCGGCTCGTCCTCGGAGATGGTCCGCGTGAGAGCCTTACTGGTAGCGTCCGCCGCTAGTTGCACTTCAACCTTGCGCAGCTTGGTCAGCGCTGCGCGGATACTCGCAATAATCGCCGAGATACCTTCGTCGTGGTACAGCTGCTGCAGATGCGATGCCTGCGAGTCCGTGCGCGAGGACAAGTACGAGCCCATGATCTTGTGCTCCTTGAGCGTCTTGTCGTGTTTCTTAAGGATCTTGCGGATGCCCGTCGCGTTCAGCTCGACAAAGTGCAGCAAGTTCACCAGATCATCTCCCACGTGGCGGTACATGTCAGCGATCGAGTGCATGGCCTCCAGATCTCCAGGAGCGAGCTCCAACTGCTGCGTCCTTAGCCCCTGCAACGTCGTGGCGAACTCTCCCTGCTTGGTGAGGAAGAAGAGCACCACGCGCTCCACCTGCAGCAAAACACCACCAAAGCCACGTTAAAACGGCAACTCACGTCGGAATTCCGTGGTTCCAACGGTTTTACCGACCTCCGAGTCCAGCGCATGCTTGAAATTCTCCTGTTCGTCGCGCGTCTCTTCGTGCTGGGCCTCCATCACCTTCCGCAGCTTCTTCTTGAGCTGCTTGTACTCGAGATAGTGACTGTATCACCAGATCGTTGTTAGGTACGACACACCACAAAAGAGAGAGAGGAAATTAATGGCTCCCAAGGCCACTAAATTGGCTGCTACAAGGTGACGAACCCTTTCCACTCGGGGCGCTGCGCCGCCGCCAGTTTCTTGGCGAATTGGACCATTGCGAGGCTCTGGAGGAGGCGAAGGCGGCTGCGCTCTCTCTCTTGCGGTCCGAATCCGAGAATGGCCGTGACGGTTTCGATGTCAGCGACGTATCCGCAACGTGATTGGTAAAAAATGCGCCAATAACAGCGCAAAAGATCGGCACCCTGGTTTTAATGCCACGTGATGATAAGGTCGAATAGAACAGAAGATTCTCTGTGTCTGCAATAGTGACCGAACTGTCACTATCTTGGCGCCTGGGCGGACGTGGCGAATCTTGGTGGGACTGAAAATCGCGTGTTCGCGGTGAGTAATCCACAATTGAGACGAGCGCTTCAGATTCTAGCGCGTTCGTCGCCGGAAACCATTGGAGACCACAGCGCAGAGCCATTTGGAGCCATTGAGACAAAGCGCTTCAGTGATAGCAGACGCTTGCTGTCGTCGTAGGAGCAGTGAGAATACTGTACTCGCGTGTTGGCCTCTGGCGCTGAAAAGCCCGTCCACCTGACTCGTCAGCAAGTACCACTAGACGCTGAAGAAATTATCCATCACTTGTTACAGTGAGCACCGTCAAACGAAATCAAGCGACGTTCGTGTCCTTACGGTCTTGAAGCGGGGTGATTGTCGACTTGACTCGCTCGCAACTTGGTCGAACTTGGAACTCTGTCGTCAATGGTTGAGCCAAGGACGATAAAGCTGATCAGATTCTCGTACTCTTAGCAGTACTGTGCCTCACTGTCCTTGACTCTACTGCCCCACGGCCGCTTTCTGGGAACTTCCCTTGCGGATGGTCTTGGTGGTCGGTGGGAAGCTCTGTACATGTACATCCACTGCGTACGAGCCCAGCATTTTCGAGGGCTTGATCAAAATCCGGATGGAAATCTATATGACTCTCCTCCAGATCGTGATGCAGTTGATCTTTGTACAGTTCTTCAACTGTGAACCTCTCACGGAAATCTTCATCGGTCTCGGCGCTTGCGCGATACCGCTATGAATGGTGTTGTAGTGCATATCGACCAAGTGGTTGCCAGCCTTCTGCCATTACGGCAGTTGAAGAGCTGCATCCACACGAAGGTATTGAAATGACATTCGTGTGCTGGGTCGTCTCATGTCACGAAGCGGAAACTGTGGACGCCAAAATTCAATCACCCCGTCCTCCACCGTGGTGCGTTACAAGCCTGCAACTTCAGACCGCAAAAGTCATCCTGACGAGCCTGCGTACCAACCGCCTAGTCGACTCTGACGATCGTGAACTTTTGTGCATGATCAACCTTACGTCTGCCATCACCAACATCGACTGTTGGTACCACAACTTCAGGCAGCAATATTCGTGGTAAACTGACTCGTTGCGTCGCCGTCCAGAATGAAAATCTGTACGGAGCTAAGCGAATCGAGATCAACCAACTTAATGCGATTGAATGCAGTCGAATCGAATCTCATCGACACCACACAGCTCGCAATCCAGCGTACCGCTCACAGCAAGCAGTAGCACCGGCTCAAATTCAGGCGGCAGTACGAATAAAACTTGTTCGTCGGTGTCACCAATAGTCAAAACGCGAGCTTGAAGCGGATCGGGGGCAATAAACCGCTTTCGTAGTCACCGCTATCCTCTTGACGTACAGTGTACATTACACACACCAGCACCTGGCAATTCTGCACCACCGACACGAACGCGCTGGCGTTCACCGTCACCTTACGTGGGTCGGGCATGTGCAACGAGCGTTGCAACGTCTGCTGCTCTCAAGCATGCGCGAAAATCAGCGGCAAAATTCAAACCGGACCGGTACACACGTGATCTCCCTGCTTCAATCAGAGTGTATCCGGTCCTGATCAACCAAAACGTGTTAAAAATTGCAGCGTTAGGTCCCATTCCAACCAAAGCAACAGCTTCCAGTACGAACCAGTACTATGCTGTTGCGCATAAGCGACGGGAAACCCCACAAGGCTCTGCACGCGTTCGTTGAGCTCCTGCAGGTGTCCAACATGCAAAATGACGTTAGAATCGGCTTGTAGGG
>AUWJ02018489.1:0-12954 GCA_000468175.2 Phytophthora cryptogea
GAGCTGCTCCATGAGCTTGCTGCCGCCGCCTTCCTGATGCATCGCTCGCTGCAACGACAGCGTTGCTCATATGGCATTCGCGCCTCAAGCTCTCGCTACGTGCGTCGAACCCGCTCCAGTCGCAGCGTCGACAGCTCTTCAACGGCAACAGCTGCACCTCCGTCGGCGTCTGATAAAGCGGTTCCTCCCCGACTCGAGCCCAGATCTATCGGAGACCGTGGCAGCTCTCGAAGACGATCTTCTCGATCAGATACCGGATACCTGTACACATGGGGTCGCTGTGGGCGTCATGTCCGGATCGATCTGGTTGCGACCAGCCCAAGACAAGCACCAAGAGAGCGTTGTTGTCCACAATGCAGAGTCAAAGCAGGCCGACCCCCATCCCTCGAAACTATCTTCCGTGGGTTGTGCCTGGTTGCTGCACGCTTCGCTGTGTCCGCTTCCATCTCGTCGCGTGTACATTCGGAGCGCGTGGACAAATCCTGAGCCCGCTCCTGCAGAAGCGAAGTGGAAGCGGCTATCGATGGCATCATCGTGCAAGGCGTTGCGTTCGAGTCAAGGACACACACTCGTTGATTCATCTGGAAGGTGTGAAAGATGCCCGCGGCTCGGAAGTTCGGGGCCCCACGGGAGGCGAGGCAGGAGCTTTCCGAGTCCATGGCGGTGTTCGGAGCTAGCTCCGCCTCCGTGGCCATGATGAACCCCAGCTTCAGCTACGAGAGTGGAGAGAGCAGCGCCACGTACGAATTCAATAGCCAGCGCAGTGATGAACCAGTATGGGACGGGGTTGGAGAGCACCCGAGCTCGTTACGTCGACGACCACCGACTGTCGAGGCCATGAGGGAATCGGCTCGACTGAGTGATAAGAGATTGCACGAATTGGGAGCGGCCACTGCTTCCGGTGTGAACTGGAGCGAGCTCGACATGGAGTTGGCGGCGGCGAATGTCAGTGACAAACACCAAAGTGTGTGGAAACGGAAGAAGCTGCCACGAGGGTACGCAAACAGCGACGCCATGAAGCTTTACACTCGTCTTACTGTCCGCGACCGGCGGCACCAGACACGATGGGGGCCCAAGGGCTTTGCGGTTTTGGCTGAAGGCGTCATGCCTTGCAGTGTGCAGGAAATGCGCCTGGTGTTTCGAGTCGCGAGCACCGACATCTTTCGTGACATGATGCGCTGCATTTATCGCCGCGAGTTTGTCGAGGGCGAGCTCCTGCGCACAATCAAGATTCAAGAGAATGCTGGTAACCCCGCGAGAGCATTTGAGCACCGAGAGCTGTCGATCAAAACCGCGACATTCGAGAGTAGCAATTTGTTCTCGAAGAACGAGGAGTGGTGCTTCTTGGAGCTGCTGCAGCCTAGGAACAAAGCGAGAGAAGAGCAATCGGCGAGACGAACAGCGTCGTCGACAGCCAGTGCGGTCAGTAATTCTCCTCGGCCAGCATTCACAAGAACTCTTGTGTCTATTTCACGAGATTGCGTCGTCACGGACAACGCACTCTCCCAACCATCACGTGCGCAACAGCACGTCCCTAACGTGGTCATCAACTACTCATTTGAAGAAGACAGCAATGGCCGCGCCACTCGTGTGATTTTCCACGGCGAGTACTTACCCCCGGATGCCCACGACGCATTCAAGCGTGCTGGACATGAGCGACGTCTAGCCCGCCTTTGGCTCCTGCGTCTTGCTGCAAGTTGCCATCGGTTCCTTCTCGTTGTGCGACGTCGTCGGCTTGGAATGCAAGTGATCGTCAACAGCACACGTCTCCCGTTGGAGACTGTCGCCAATGTCCCTCGTTGCGCTTGCTGCCGACGCTCCTTTTCAAAGTTTTTCAAGCGCACAAGGAGACGATTGTGCTGCCTCTGCGGCTTCCTTGTCTGTGATAAATGTGCCCATGCCCAGGAACGTGAGCACCGTGCGCGCGGTGACGTACGCCCGCAAATTGAACAAGTACGAGTGTGTGAACGCTGTCTCATTCGTGTGGATCAAGCTCGCTACAATTCAGTGACGGAAGAGGATTTGCGCCCAGCACGAGTAATATCCGACGCACATTCTCCTGTTTCTCGCGCGAACAGTACTCCAAGCGGAAGTTTCCGAGGCAGGGCAAGACCTACACTGAAAACACGTCCAGCGTCACTTAACGATTTGCTGCTGGAAACTCTCGCCGATGCAACCGCTGGTGGTGCAGCCCAACGAAGACGAAAGGCAAGCGTCCTGAGTGTTATGAGGGATATTGTCGATGAGGAGCGTGCTCGGAGACGATCAAGTGCTGCCAGGATTCGTAGCGCGTCTGCGGGAATAGCCAGAACCGGTCTGCCTTTGCTCGGAGAGCACGACGAAGCAATCGAGAATGGTAGTGAAGGAAGCGAACAGGGAGAGATTGACGACGCAGAGCGCCTCAAGCAGATGTGGGGCGAGGCCCCGCGCTGGGAAGACGACTACCCACTTGCCAACGCAGACTCGAGAAGCTACGCCATCGAGTTCCCTGGGGACCCAGCGGAAGCCATCATACCTCCTATTCCAAGCAACGAGTATCAGCGACTGCAAATGATTCGCGAGCAGCAACTGAATGAGCTCGGTGATGTGCCTGAGCTAGGCATCATTTGTTCGTTGGCCTCGAAGGAACTCAGTTGTGCTGTGAGCATGATCACCGTCGTGGACAAAGCTCAGCTGCACGTATTGGCCTCAACTCACCCAGCAGTACCCGGTGGCCATTCGTACCCGAGAGCACAAGGCTTTTGCACACAAACAATCCTCGACCCCAAGCCGCTTGTGTCTCGTCACGTTCAGGCCGACGTACGATTCAGTGCCATGTCGAGTGTCCGTAAGATGGGAATCAACTTCTACTGCGGGTTTCCATTGATGGGGTCTGACGGTCAGACAGTCATCGGCTCCGTGTGTTGCGCCGACCCACAAGCACGAGATCTCACACGTTCTCAGTACGCTGCCATGAACAGTCTGGCCAGTACAGCCTCACGAGTTGTGCAGCGAGCAGCGGAACGTCGAGCTCTGCGCGAAGATGCTATGGAATGCTAAAATTTGACATGAAGTGCAGCGTCCGAATTGGAGGAGCGAGCATGTAAGTAAGTAGAATGGAGCCTGGTGATCGTGTAGCCTAGAATTTGCCACAATGTACGCGATTTTGCAGCACCATGTTTCGAGGTCGTCCTGCAGTTTCAAGTCCCAGTATTTTCGTCTGTTGTGGTGCTACGAGTCGGCTCGAAGTCACGTTCAGAACTTCACGGAATGTCATTGCCTCGAGCCAAGAAGCGGTCAGGCACTGTATTCTCTCGTGATGAGATCGGCGTCGAGCAACTGCAGTCACTCAAGGAGAAGTTTGCGGACGGAGATTTGACGGAGAAGGAGTTTGTGAGCCTTTTCCGAGAAATCGTGGATGCTTCGCTCAGCGAGACACAACTTACAGAGCTGTACGGTGACTTCATCCAGGGTGTACACCATCGTGATGTCTGATAGTTGTTGCGTTGGCAGGTTTCAAAAGATCGATGCGAACTCGGACGGAACTGTGGACTGGGATGAACTCACGAATGTGCGTAGCGCGAACCTGTTTGTTGTTGTCTACCAACGCTAGTTCTAACCACGTGTGGTGTTGCTTGTTGCTAGTATATGTTTCTCAGTGGGAGCGGGAGTGATGAATACACGGGCGATGATGGGAATTCGTGTTATGAGACTGCGTTCCCTGAAAAGTTAACGGGTGAAATTGGTGGAAATGGTCCAGGAGGTTCGGCGTCATCAGCTCCGACCGACACGATGGGCAACGTCACAGGAGGCAGCGGCGGAACGCTGGGTCTTGGACTGCTGCCGCATCACAAGGACGTGATCACTCGAGTTGTACGACTTGAACGACCAAGTGTCTACCTCACCACTAGCAAAGATGGCAGTGTGCGTACTTGGAGTGCGAATTCACTAGCCCCGCAGCAAGTGTTGGCGTCTGGGCGTGACTGGCTTACGGACTGTTGCGTGATGAAGCGCTCGAATCGACTTGCCGTGTCGTCCATGAATCGCACTCTTAGCTTCTACGACCTGAATTCGGGGCAGCTTATCGGTGACCTCGTGGACTACTCCCGGCGGCAGTGCATCCCGCTCTGCCTAGCGTACGTTGAAAAACCTTCAGATGATCGCGAAGCAATTGTTGTTGGTGACGACACGGGTGGCATCTCGGTGCTAACATGCTCCGATCAATGGTTGGCTTGCGATGGTCGGTCGCCGCCACCAGGGTCGACAACTTCCACATCGTCGAGCACTAGCAACGGTAGCATTGGTGCTGGAGCAAACGGACCAAATGCCTGCAGTACGAATTCCTCTGGTCCTGTTGGGGCGTCTTCAGGGTCCTCTACAACAACGACAGTAAACGGAGGAGTCGGGAATGGAAATCAAACACCAGCAGCCACTTCAACCAGCAACCCAAGTAGTGTCAGCAGTGGCGGTGGCAACCCTGCAGGAAGTGCAGTGCTGGAAGCGCAAGGGTTTTCATCGCGTGTCAAGTTCCAGAAGCACACCGACTGGATCACGCGCGTCAAGTGGGTCCACGATATGCGGGCGGTGGTTGCGACGTCTCTCGACGCCACCGTATCGATCCTGGATGTGGATCGCTTGGTGGTCAAGTTTGAGTACACTCGCCACCGCAAAGGTGTCTTCGACTTAGCGTGGTGTGCCAGCACGCGGCTAATTGCAAGCTGTGGAATGGAGCGCGACATTCACATTTGGAACCCGTACAGCTCGCAACGAGCTGTTGCTACGCTCAAAGGCCATACGAGTTCCGTGTTGCATCTTGTCAGTGACGACGACAATTTCCAGATCGTGTCGGCGGCTGCAGACAACACTGTCAAGGTCTGGGATGTTAGGAACCATCGGTGTCTCCAGACATTTGTCGTGGATCGCCATCGAGGTGGCAACTCGGTCAATAGCGCTGGTGCTTCAGGTCATTCATCCGGTGCAGGAGGTACAGCGGCTTCGGGTGGTGCCGGTGTAAGTTTGAGTGCTGAGAACCGAGTGTCAGCTCTACTTTTTGACGGCAAACAGCCTTGCCTAATGACTGCAACGACCCAACTCACCCGTTGGGCAGTGAAAGTTGCAGGTGGAGCTGGTTCACAAGGCACTGACGAGCTGGATGAAACACCTGTTGCTTCCTTGGCTACTGCAAGGAAGGCGAAGCTGCGTGGAGGTGCTCCGGTCGAACGTCCGATAAGGCTGGCATGCTACAACAACGTTTTTCATCAGGTAGTGACGGCTGCGATGGACGCAGAGTCCGCCATCAAGACTTGGAGCGCCGAAACTGGAGACGAAATCTCGAGCTTCACACATGCACATGGTTCCAATCCTGTGACGAGCATTGCTTTTGACCATGCTGGTCGAAGACTACTCACGGGCTCGCATGACGGTGAACAACTCAAGATGTGGAACTTCAGCAACGGAGCGCTCGTCAAGCAATTCCACAAGAAAGAGCCTCCTGTAGTAAGTTCACTACTGTTCACGACAACTCCGGCGACAGCAGGAACGGTGGCAAGTAGTGCGGCACTGCCCGATGATCCTTCTAGCGGTTCTGGAGGCGCCGAAGCTGTTAATGCGATTGCTGCCCCTCGAAAACGAAAAGTACGAGACATCATGCTGCTTCCAGCTTCCTTTGGGATGGACCACGAAGGCCGTCGGGGTGATTCCGTGGTGATGGCTCAGACTGAACTACCATCACCAACGCGTGTGCGCCTTCAGCATGGCCAAGATCACCCGACACCAGTTCCCCCTACGAACCAAACACCTCGACCTCAGCCAGGAGAAAATGAACAAGTTCCTGCCCAGGCACCAAAAACACTAAAACCTCGATCACCCGTAGCTGGAACCCCACGAACCGGGCGCTGTTCTGAGACCTCCCGCTATCGGCAGCACGAGGTTACTAACATCATGGACATCGAACGCAATTTACGCGTCGGAATGGGAGACTTCATCTGCCAACGATTTGTTTGTTCTGTCGGCTGGGACCGCCAGCTTTTCGTGTGGGCTGACAAGAACGACGAGTCTGAAGCACTACCAGTTCACATTCTTCCTCCAGATAGTGATGGCGACGACGATGGCCATGATCAAGATGAAATAAGTCACGGGCGACGTGGCAGACGCCGTCGTAGACGACAACAACACACGATGGACGTCCTAACGCTAGCTTATTTGCCGCCGGCATATGTGGCTACTGCTGGCTTGGATGGTTTGGTGCTGCTCTGGTCTCTCAACTCAGGAGAGCTTGTTGCCCCGTTGCATCAAAATTCAGGACCGATCGAGTCGTTGTGGTACGCAGACAAGCTCGAACTTCTTTTCGCTGCAGGTGAGCGAGGCATACTGCTGTGCTTTGATCGATCCATGGCGACGCAAGGTGAAATTCCACTTGACGTGTCGATGCAAAGCCCGACATCGACTCTGGATGCAACGCGACCACCACCGAATCTGGAGCCTGTCACCGTCTTGCGTTGCGATAAAGCAAACACACATCTTGTCTCTGGTGATGCTGCAGGTTTCGTCAAAGTCTGGGAGCTTCGAGTTGCTCGAAACCACGAAGGAGTGGAGCTTGCGTTGGTTTGTACGTGGCGTCTCGGTAGTCATTTGAATAGCCAACAGGGGGCAGCGAACTCGCTTTCAGCACCGAGCCGGAGAGTGCTCAGCGCCGATTTCGTGGAGAACCTGACTCGAGTGTCCGAGTTGTTCTTGATATTCTCTTGTGCCGATGGCGAGGTCAGTATCTGGACATTGGACGGCGTGCAAGTGGGTAGTTTTGGCGGTCGGCATCGAACTTGGCAGCTCGGACGCCCAGCCACGTACGCGTCTTCGCAATCATGCTGTGACTGGGGGTGGTTGCCCCAGCGAAGCCGATCATCAACCAGCTCATTCATCCGTGAAGAGTTTGACGCTCCGATTCTAGATGAAGATGACGAATTGGATGAAGGCACCGCCAAGGACGATACGACCGCTAGCGCACTCCAGCCGCCGATAGCGCTCTTTATCAAAAATTGCACGATTAGTGCTCTCAATGGTTCAACCTCGGAACCGCGTGAAAACTTTTTGCTGGAAGACACCATGCCCAAACCAGGAGAAGTGTGGGCGTGCGTGTCCGGCCACCGTTCACGAGCTGCAGCGCAGAATGCCTTGAAGAAACAGGAGGAGTCCGACGCTGATGTCTCTGGAGATGGCTCGTTCGGACGCATTGGTCGAAAGAGTTTGGCCCTGTCAACGGTGGGTAATGCCGCCATTCTAAGTCGTCGAAGCAGCCCGTTTGGACCTGGCAACAACAACAATGAGCCACGAACACTTGCCACTGCATCGTATCTCAGGAGGAAAATCGCCGATGTCAACGGTGAAATCTCGGACCTCATCACAATCGTGAAAGTCACACGCGGCGAGGTAAGGCGCAACGGTAGATGGAACTGGAAACCTGCAAAATTCTCATCCGTTGCTCCTCTGTGGTTCTTGGATTGTAGATTTCGTGCTGGGATGGGGCTGCGAACAACCCCCTCAGTGCGTTGAAGGTGTTGGATATGAGCGAGTTCGTGCGCAAGGCTGGCTGGACGAAGCATGCACTGCTGTCGCACTTTGTTGGACGTGCGTTCCTGTAAGTTTTGCAACACTTTGCACTATCCTCGAAACCTGTAGACTGACGATATGAACATCATCAGGGAAGGCGAAGCAGCGTTTCGAGTCACAGCCATTGCCATGCGACCTGTTGATCCGGTACCTTATCAGTGCGTGATAGTGTAACACTGAACGCAGCTAACTCTTGTTATGTAGACGAAGCCCGACAAGAAGACGTACACACTGGTCGACTCGGAAGCGAAGGAACACGCGTTCCAGCCGCTGAATGAATCCATCTCGTCTGTTCGCTTCAAGGTTCTCGAGTCCTCACGAAACGAGCGGCTGCAGAGAACGACCGTCTCCTCGGTCCCAATTTCGACTCGTCGACGAACGCTTGCGTTGTCTTTGGCGTCTTCAACGGGTCCAGGCAGCTCCTTGGCTGGGATGCCGCAGTTGCAAACGTTGAGCATCGCCGACCAGGCTCTCAACGACTTGATCGCTGGTTCAAGTGCCAACCCAGCGTCTTCAAGAGGCAGCACCCCGGAGGCATTGGCTTTAGCGAGCAGTGTGGGCATGGGGGCACGCACACTGCCCCTCATTCGGCCGCGTGAAAAGCGAGTCATGGGCGGACTTCTTCCAAAGCGCTCGACAGTTCGCACTCGGCTTGACCCCGCAGCGGACATTCGTCGAATCCACAACCCGGACGACATTCCGAAAAGTTTTCGTGCCATGCTGCAGCGCAAGCGTGACAACAAAGACAGCAGCTTCGAGGGCATCCTCCCCGAAAACTGAACATCGACTACTATTTTTGAGTACTATTCGAGTAGTACTTTTTGAGAGAAATTCAATTGAGACTTGCTCGATTTTGGTCCTTTTCTGACCAAAAATGGACGTTTGCAAATCAGAGATCATCATTTGGGTGAGTCCAATTTTTATTTCAGCCGTAACTACTATGCTGAGTACTACTTGCAGTACTATTGCAATAGAACTGCAAGTATTAATACTACAACGAAAGCAAGCTGGAATACAATGGGCTTTGATCTTTATTGCTTTATCGGGGTGTTCCCCACAGCTAAATTACGACGCCCTAGCACTACATACACACTGACTCGCCTTAGTGAGCACGACCTTCTTCGATGGCCGAGACGACGCTCAGTTTCTCGCCTACAACGCTCATTTTCTCGTCGCCGTGCATGGGCTTGAACTCTCGCTCCCATTCCTCGGTCCGGAACTCGTTCTCCATCTTGGCCATGACAACCGAAGCCAAACAGTTGCCCATGACGTTGGTGAGCGTACGGAGCATGTCCATGATCCAGTCCACGCCGAGGATTAGTGCCACGGGCCACGACGGGATGTCGAACTGGTCCAAAGTCGACGCAATGACAATGATCGAGGCCGAGCGCACACCGGCCACACCCTTGGACGAGATCATGAGCATGAGCACCATGACGATCTGCTCCCCAATGGACTTGTCGACACCCGACGCCTGAGCGCAGAAGACCGCAGCAAGAGAAAGGTAGAGCGTGGAGCCATCGAGGTTGAACGAGTAGCCGAACGGCACCACGAAGCCCGAAATGTGCGTCGACACGCCGTACTTCTCGAGGGCTTCGAAGACCTTGGGCAGAGCAGCCTCGGACGTGGCCGTCGTGTAGGCGATGATGAGCGGATCCTTCATGGCGATGAGGAACTCCATGGCATTGATCTTGAACATGACGCACACAGCACCGAAGACGACGATGATGAAGAGAATAATCGTCACGTAGACCGTAGCGACCAAAGCGCCAAGGCTGCCCAAAGCCGACAGACCGTTCGATCCGATCGCGTCGGCGATGGCGAAGCACACACCGATGGGGGCCGTCCAGATGACGATATCCACGAACTTGAACATCATCTCGAGCACCGCACGCGAGAAGTCAATGATGAGGTACTTGTGCTTGTCATGTAGTTGAGACGTGGCGACGCCCGTGAGGATGGCAGCAATGAGGACCTGGAGCAGTTCCGAAGAGCCCGAGCCGCCCATCATCTCACCCCACGTCTTGGGGGTCAAGTGCTCGATCCACTTTTCAAAAGTGAACGTCGACGTCGTCTCACTCTCGTAGTCGTCACCCTGGGTGAGGCCGACGTTGCCGGGCTTGACAAGGTTGACAGCGAGCAGACCCACAATGAGGGCCAGGGTGGTGACGACCTCAAAGTAAATGATGGACTTGAGTGCTAGGCGGCCGAGCTGCTTCATGTCCTTCTGGTCCGCGATGCCAATCACCAGCGACGAGAAGACGAGCGGGAACACGATGAACTGCACAGTACGCAGGAAGATGTTCTTCATGGGGGCGGCCTTCTCACTGAAGGTGGGGGCGAACTGGCCGAGCAGGATACCGACGACCATGCCGGCGATGATCCAGAACGTCAGGGACGTGAGGGTCTTGCGGAGTGCAGACTTCTTGACCGGAGCAGGCGGCTCCATGGCAACGTAGCTGTCGTTCACGGCCATGTCTGCGACTTGGATTGACTGGATCGGCTTGCTGGCGGTCGGAGGAGTGCGGCCGGGCTGGCAAATTCAGGAATGAACGGACCGGAGACCAAAGCGGACGGACGAAAGGATCATTGAAGGCTGCCAGTGAACGCTTTAGCCATGTACTGTACAAGTCCTGCGTACCACGACAAGCAAACGGCTCCGTATCTCGCGTGACACCGACATCGTCGACCCTCGCAAGCCAATGGAGCACTCTGTACCTCCTCAAATCTCGACAGTCTTGCAAGTGTATGTACATTGCCGCACTTTTGCGTTAATCATCGCCGCGCTCTGTACCACTCAACATTAATTTCAAGAGCATCTCGGCCGGAAGCATCCCTACAGGATCGCCTTGTGCACTTTGCACCGGATTCCTACAGAGGGCACTCGTGTAGAGAAGCCGCAAGTCTGATGGGATGCCGCTCTCTGTCGACTTGCATCCCATCAGGTGTGCCATCTCGAAGCAGTAACCTTCGTCTGGTACGACTCAGAGACAGGGGTTCGCACGCTCGGCGTCTTCTAGAACTTACACAAAAACATTTCGTGCAGCTACAGCACGAGCAATCCGTCCAAGTGTAGGACCTCGTTCTTTCAGCGACAAGCCGAGGACAATGAATGCGATTTCGATGAGCTTCTCCTCTTGGTTGCTTGCTTGTGGGGTCCGTGTCTAGAGAGTACACTGTCATGTTTTTTAGCGGACTTGCCCTAACTGTACAAGGCACTCAAGTGTTTAACGCCTTCCAGAAAAGAGCGGAGGAAACAACACCGGATTTGCGAAGAGAAGGGCGGTTCTCAGTATTGAAGTTCCAGCCTTCAACAGCTCTTTAAGCTCGAGCTGTGTGGACCGCAAGTAACTTTTGCCCGGCAATCGATTGGCTTTGACGCGAGGGACGACCACAACTCGCGAGCTTGCAGTCCGTCTCTTTTTCTCGCAAAATCTCACTTAGCTCAGGTATCCTATGTTTTTACTTGTGTACTTTTCGCCAAAATGTGGTGGTGCTGTTTGGACTCCAGTCTATCGAGAAAGCAACCGTGTACACGTACAAAAGGTAATGTGCAGTGTACGAAGCTTACGCTTGTCGACGTGGCGAATCGCACACCGTCACATTTTAGTGTTTTGCAAGGGCGATTAAAATGGTCTTGCTCGCAGCACTGCAACGTTTGAGGGAAGTCCCGCGGGATCTTCTGTACGAGCGCATCCCGTCTAAAGAGCGAGAGCGAAGGAACCACCTGCGTCGGGCTCGGATAAAAGGGGGCATTGAAGTGGTGGTGCCGCCCACTTCGTGCTGCAAAGCGCCTCTAGTTTGCTTCGCCACCTGGCCAGTGTAGCGTTGCAAACGTAGCTGGCATCACAGACTGTCGTCCGATGCGGTGTCCCGCTGCGGGGCTCTCACGATCTCAAACTGCAGTGCCGGTCGATCCGCCCCGCTCACCACAAGAAGAGATTTTGCATCCCACGGCGTCTCGACCTTCGTGTGCTGCTGAAAGCAATGCATGAAGCAACCGCTCATTGCACTCAGTGTTGCTGCAGAGAGGCCTCAACGCGTGTAAGATTGCAAGCCAGACAGACAGCTACACCTTGCCTATAACTTCAAATTGAAGCATCCTGAAGCATCCCTTTTAACGCTTAATACCTTGAGCTGGTCAGTGACCGCGGGATCAGCAAACCTGCCACGTGGATGCCGAGCGTGCAGAGCCGAAGACAGGTCGGTGTTCATGCCGACTGGGCCTTCGCCAAGCCGAAAGTCTTGATCCGGCAGGGAGGCGAGTCTGTCCAAAATGTGCATCAGTTCATAGTTTGGTTGCTCGTGGATAGTCTGCAACGTCTCCGAAAAGCAGGAAGTCACCGTGTTCATTGCGCTGGACGTCGACACGGCGTACAGACAGACGTCGAAATGAGACTGCACGAGAAGCTACAAGTGGTAGCTTACAAGTGCACACCCGAGACGCTCGGATACCACGTCGTCTAGCCACAGCATTTTCCAAGACCTGAGTGACAACCGCAGCATCGACCGAGAACTTCTGACTCGCCTGCTGCGTGCACTACCGCACTTGAGTGGAGTTGACCTAGCTGTTCGGGGGGGGCACCAGCTATCGTAAACGTTGTCGAAGAGTCTGTAAAACCCTCGATCCCGACACGACCGTGAAGGAAGTAGAGCCAAGTGAAGTGAAGGTCGCGCCGTCAAGAAGTCACGCTATCAACGTTGTTGCCTCTGCATGTGTGTACGGGGAGGAGCACCACTTTTGAGGATGGCGGGATCCCCAAATACGGTCCGGATATCCGACGAAAACCAAAATTCGAGAAACACCATGAGGTAGTGAACCAACAGCAAAACCTTGCAACTTGTCCCCGCCCACCACTTGAGCACGTTCACCACAACGCCTAGCAAGCTTTCCAGCATTTGTATTTACAATCCTGTCCCTCGGTCGGATACACAATGCACCAAGTCTCTAATCTCAACGAGGCTACATGTACTAAACAGCTCCCGACACACCCTGTCATGCGCCGGTGGTACAAGTGCAGGTAGATGGGCGGATCAATCCTATCGAGCGCCCGCCACAGAATTCAGGTCACTTCATTATGATGCGATTAGCTCATTCCTGAATTTGCCAGCTCGGCCGCAGACCAGCAAGTCGAATCGGTCCAGTTAATCCAAGTCCGTCATGACGGACAGCTACGTCGCCATGCAGCGACCTGCTCCGGTCAAGAAGTCGGTGGCCCGCAAAGTGTTGACGTCTTTGACCTTCTGGATCGTCGTTGGCATGGTCATCGGAATCATCCTGGGCGAGTTCGCCCCCACCTTCAGTGAGAAGGCCGCCCCCATGAAGAACCTCTTCCTGCGCACGATCCAATTCATCGTCTTCCCGCTGGT
>KV740976.1:0-48133 GCA_000468175.2 Phytophthora cryptogea
TTAAGCTGACTGATGTTTGGTTATCTCTTCAAATCACACATTATGGGGGTAAATACTCGATTGAACGAATGCTGGCACTTGAAGAGTACGTTAGGAAAACTTCACTGTCTCGGGTGCTCTTCGTAGTGATAGGAACACCGCTTCCAGCTCTCGCGCTGATTTTGTGTCAAGAAAGTATCCCACTGCAAGATCCAGCAGCAGGTTGGGTGGGACGTCAATTATGGTTTCTGGGCTCGAATGTTAATACTGGGATTTGGAGCTGCTTGCGGTACGGTAGTTCAGCTGAATATCCTTTTGGACGGTATCGGACTCACGAAACAACAGACCGTGCTACTAGGAGTTTGCGTGGCAGTCGGTCACACTGCTACAGCGATGCTGGTTGCAAAATACTGGGTGTTTCCTGTCCCGTTCGTCAATTTTACAGTGTCATCGGTGTTGTTCATGATTCTCATCGGAGTTCTGCGTCTCCTACTTGGAAATCAGCGTTTTCAACATATTCTTTCTCAGCAGAAAGCGCTTCGACATTGTGCTACTTTTCTATCGGTGCAAATACTAATGGTCAGCATCTACCCAGCGTATCAAGTACTCTTTGACTTTGCAACCCATTCACGCTACGAATTACCCGTGCTCCTGTTGCTCCCTGCCATGAAACTTATCTTGCGCAATATTTTCACTTCTACAATTTGTCACATGGAAGACACGATCCCCGAGCAAGTAATATTTACGGTTGACTTTTTCGATGCCTTCTACCTCGCGATGAGCATGCAAATGGCATCGTCAACGGCGACGGTAGTGATAATCGTGATTGTCGATTTCATACAGACAGCAATTGACCTTTTTGAATTGTATCAGCGAACTCGAGGGATCTTAGAGCGTCTCGGTGAGACTGAAGACGCGATCACAAGTAGCTTTCTTGTGGCAGTGCGATCGCGAATCCACCAATTCGATGCATTTCACGCAATACCTCCAAATATTCGGGTTCGGTCCTGCATAGTCCACCAAGTCTCTGTTGAAGGAAGACTTCTTTTTGATAAGATCGGGCATAACCACGACGTTGGTTCAACTGACAGCTCTCTTATTCTATCGCGCAGTATAATTCACGCAATATCACGAGCGACGCCATTGGCACCACTATCGAGGCGGGTTTCTGCGTTTGGTAGTGCAGTCAAACCTGCCGAAATCATCCCCAACGTTGTCCATGCGAAAGTAAACCTCAACAAACAGCCCATTGAGGAAAATTTGGATGTCAAACCTAACACAAGTCTAATCTACGAGTCACTTGAGGTGCTTTTCACCGCCGAGTGTCTTGTTCTCACCGAGTATATGGAAACGTTCGTTCCGCTTCTCTACGCAACTTTTATCGTCGCGATGGCTCACTTACCCAGTGCTCGATATCACACTGAAATGGAGGGAGTCACGGTCGAAAATGTTGGTGGCAAAATACAGAGCGTGTTTGTTTACGCGGTGCTCGAACTTCTGTCATTCGTTGTGTTGGCAGTGATCATGTGGCGGAACTGTGGAATTCGAGCGGTCTACCACCTGGCTTTCGTCCTGGAAACGCAGGCAACATTGGTGCAAAGCAAACTGATGCTGTGGATGATAATGACATTAACGTATCGCATTACGCACTTTGGTACGCATCAATTGTATGGTCACTTGGTTTGTTGATGCTAATTCTTCTGCTTCCAGGAATCGCTGGGATTGGACACTAGCAGTCATTCAGCTTCCCAAGTATCAACACCATAACATTAATGCACGTCGATCATCATCATCACCATCTCTTTTGTTGCTAGATTCCCTGTGCTTCGCCTCTGACGCTTTCTACTACTCGCTGTTCGATGCGTGTCTCTATACTGTGCACCGAAAGCGGATTACTGTCCCAGCGATACGGATGAACAAACAGCTACAGTTCGCTTAGCTCAGCTCCTTGTCCAGTCCACGGAAGTACGCTGGTCTGCGCACCCACGTGCGCGGCAGCACTTCCTCGTTGGTCGCCAGACGCAGCGTGCGGCTCTCGTCGCGCACGAGCAGGTGTTTCTTCTTGGTGGTGATGTCCTTGACCGCGAGACGGAACTTGGCCTTGGACTCGCTGTTCTTGGGATTGGCGAAGCTCTTGTGAAGCTCGATCTTGTTATTTCCTGCCAGTCGCTGGAGCTCCAGTGCCTCTTCAGGGTACAGCTGGTCCGTGTGTCCGTGCTTGCCCATGCGGCGCACAAGCGGCGGATATCCCTCGAGCTCGTCGCTCAGGAAGAAGAAGTCAGGGTTCCGGAAAGCTTCCTCGTCAATGCCCATGAGCACCGCCTCCTCTTGGGCGTCCAGCACCTCATCAGGCTGCGTAGCCTCCTCCTCCTGTCGTGCGCGCTTTTTAAGGCGTGCCACCTCCTTGGCGTTGCCCGCCGCCTCGGCGTCCGCGAGTTTCTTGGCCTGTTCCGTCGCCTCCTTCTGCGCCTTCTCCTTGGCTTCCGCGACCTTGACACGGAACTCCTCGGGCGTGAGCTCCGCCTCCATGCGCTTCATCCAGATGATGGCTTCCACGCGGGGCTTTGACAGGTGAAACTTGCGCGCCAGCGTCGTAGACGTCCAGCGCAGCGGGTTCTCCATGAAGAGCTCCATCACGAGCTCGTCCAGCTCGTCGTTCTCCTCCACGCCGCCCTTGTTCACGTCGGCGATGGCCTCGGCCTCCAGGTCTCCGTCCTGTCCCTCGGCGTCCACCGGCGCGTCCTCGTCAGCCTCTGCGCTGCCCTCCACGGCGTCTCCTTCCGCGTCCTTCTGCGCCTTCTCGTCCGCCAGACTCAGGAAACGCGACGGCGTCGACTCCGTAGACTCGAAGCGCACGCCGCAACGCGCGACGGAGCGAGGCGGCAGCTGAGACGCCACGCGCGCAGTCTGCAACGCGCTGCGGCTGCTGCGGCGCGCCGCGCGCACGAGAACGCGACTCCAAGCGGACTGCATCTTGGTTCCTACGCTGTACCAAAGTGATGGAAGGCTCCGAGCCGCCCGTTGCGCGCTCAGAAGCACATACTCAGACTCAGAAGTCGGACCCAGATTCGATAGCTTACCGGTAAACCGGTGTTTTTTGTGGACGCAAAAGTTTTGGACGCGTACTTAGTACCGATGCGTACTTACGTCGCCACAAAAATGTTCACCACATCAGCAATAGAAGGGAACATGGCCGAGGTCAAGGCGTGGGCGGCGCGCGCGCTGCGGCGGCATCTCGTGCTGGCGCTGGGGCTCACGTTGAGCTCCATCATTGCCGCCATCGTGTACGAGGTCACGGGCGGCGGCAAGCCCAAGGCCTGGAGCTACGACGCGCCCACGCTCAACGCCGTGGACCTGGAAGGCCTCGACCGTCCGCGCAGTCTCTGGACGGACGACGACTTCGAGTGCTTGGGCTGGCGCGCGACCCACGAGTGCGACCCGTACGGCCCACGGGACGAGGCGCGGGACCGCGCGTGTGGAGAGCCCATGCCGCGCTCCAGCGGCTACTGCGAGGTGCGCAACCGCACAAGTGGCCAAGTGCTGCGCGTCATGTTGGCCACGTGCAAGTCCTGGCAGTGGTACCTGGTGCCCAAGCTCTCGTGCAATGACGCGCGGCAATTCACAGACTTTAGTATCCACGCAGCCAGCTACACGCACCCGCCGCCGGAGCTGCCGCCGCCTCAGCCAGGACGCAGTCAGGAGGACCAGGAAGACAAGAGAGGCATCGTCATGATCGCCTACCCCAAGGTCGTCGCGGGACTCTACGCCATTGTACGCACGCTGAGGGTGCTCGGCTGTGCTCTCCCTGTGGAAGTGTGGATCGACCCGACGGAGATGAGAGCCAAACACTCGGTCTTGGTGGAGCTGGTCAAGTACTATAACGTGCTGGTGCGCGTGATCCGGGACCCCAACGCCTCCAAGTTCCATGCCAAGCCGTACGCCATCTACAACTCAAGGTTTGAGAGCGTGTTGTGGCTCGACTCGGACAACATCCCCGTACGCGACCCGACGTATTTGTTTGAGTCGCCTGAGTTTGTTAAGCATGGAGCTATGTTCTGGCCCGATTTTTGGAGACCTGCGATCGATACGCCGTTCAATGTGCATCAGCAAAGTGCGCTGTGGACACTGTTGGATATGCCGTTCACTGACATGTTTGAGCAGGAGAGTGGGCAGCTGCTGGTGAACCGCTCCAGGTCGCAGGCGGCGCTGTCCAAGCTTATGTTCTACTCGTCGCACTTGCCACGACTGATCACGGACTGGCAACTTGTATGGGGAGACAAGGACTTGTTCCGGTTGGCGTGGCTGAATACGTCGACTCCGTTCTACATGGTACAGCACCTCGCAGCACTCGGTGGTCTGTACGATACAGATGAGGATTTTTTCTGCGGCGTTTCCATGATTCAACGAGACCCCGTCGGTGACATTATGTTCATGCATCGTAACCAGGCCAAGCTTACAGGCCGTCGTGACCAGAAGCCGCTGCTCTCACACCTGCAGAAATTCACAGGTGGTGATGGCACAGCAGCATCACTTTCCCGTGAGTTGGACAAGTACAGGGTGCAGTGTAAGATGCGTCGACTGGGGCAGTACACATGCTTCATGCTGAACCCGCGCACGCCTGATGGAAATGGTACGCCATCGTTGATTGTCAGTCTCGAAAACACGAAGTATATCCAGATAGAGCAACACGCTATTGGGTTTTCAATCGAAGGACGAGGACTGTTCAACAAGGAGGAAGAGGCGGAGGTGGCGAAGATTGAGGACGATGCGCAAGCAACGCAAGATGATGAGACTGCAGCGATTATTGCAGCACGTGAGCGCTCGGAAAAGCAGGCGCGCGGAGTTTTTGGTATCGTTGTTGCAGTTGCAATAGGCCTGTGGATCCGATGGCAGTGGATACGTCGCTGCACGAACAACCGGCCTAATCTCGAAACCAAGAACTCCTCGGTGGCAGCACCTCCCGAGCCCTCTCCGTCTCACGTAGCCCTCGCAGTAGACCCTGCCTCCCCCAAAACCTCAGGTTCGTCGACCGCAGTGTTTTCAGGCACAAGTTACAATTCGAGGAGGCGCAACTCCTCCTTCCACCTTGACGATAAATGAGAGCAGCTTGGAGATAGCGGTGATAGATGATTACAGATACAGCTTCGGTTTTGACATTTCTGCAATGGGTAGAGAATATTTTTCGTGTTCCTTTCAAATCTCGGTGTACATGGTAAGCTTTTGCGAATGAATTCTTCCTTTGCTTGAGACAACAAATCAACCGATGAAAGCGTCAACGTTCTTTGCAAATATTTCGCTCGGATTGAGCATTCTTGGCGACCGCTACATCTACGACAGTAGCTTCATCAAAGGTTCTAAGTTACTGTACTTTAGTCGTCAGGACGACTGTTCTTAGTCAACATGTTAAACCGACGAGATCTCAGATTGGAAAGAGTTGCTCAAGAAATTGATGAAGTGCTCATGAGATGTTGGTTAATAGTCGGTAGTGATATTGTATTGTTCGGGACTTTTTAAAAGAGAAAGCAGACTATGACAGCAGGGCGCCGTCTCTCGCTAGTTCTACCCCCGAGGCTGAGCTCTTCTTCCTCTGTTGAAAGAACTGGTAGACCCTGCTGCTATAGTCCGAGTATTAAATCCTGTAGGTCCAGGACCTCAGCGCCGACTCGCTGGGTGCAATGGTTAGTTGTCCTCGCTCTTTGTCTTCACTCTTCAGTCGAGCGTTCGGTTGATCTAGTGCACAAACTGCTGCTGGTCATCCGCCACAAAGTTCGAGTCGAAGTAGATCTTCGACGGGCGCTGGAAGCCGTTGAAGTCCGAGCCGGCAGCGCACGTGTAGGCGCCCATACTCGGGAACAGGATCCACTGGCCGATGTCCATCAGCGGCAGCTGCACCTCCTTCATGATGCAGTCCATGCCGTCGCAGGTCGGTCCCCAGAGACTCGCCGTGTGCATCGGCGTGGCGTCCGGCGAGGCGGCGTCCGACAGGATCACAGGCTGGATCGACGGGTGGTCGTAGACCATGCAGTTGAACGAGGCGTACAAGCCGTCGTTCACAAAATACATATAGTTGGGTACTTGTCCCGCGGCGGCCGCGGCGCTGGCGAGCACGGGCGGCTGGCCGGGGACATCAAAAGTGGGCGCCACCTTGCGGCCGATCACGTTGACGGCCAGCGTGTGGGTGGACGCCGCGAAGAAGCGGCCAGGCTCTGAGATGACCTGAACTCCGCTGCCTTGCGGGAAGTGGATCGCGAGCGACTTCTTGAGCTCGCGCGCGCAGTCCTCGAACCGGATCGGGGCGTTCTCCGTTCCGGGGAAGCCGCCGCCAATGTCCAGCAGGCTGAAGTTGTAGCCGATGGCGTGGCCCATGTCGAAGACCTTGCGGGCACGGGCCACGGCGTTCGAGTAGGCCTCGACGTTGAAACAACCGCTGCCGACGTGGAAGCTGACACCGATGACGTCCAGGTTGAGCGCCTTGGCGTGCGCCAAGATTTCCGGCACGTCGTGCACCATGGCTCCGAACTTGGTACCGAGGCGGCAGATGGAGTTCGAGTCGTCCACGTACACGCGCAGCACAAGCTTGGCGTTGGGGTTAATGGTGTGGATCTTGGTGAGTTCGTCTTGCGAGTCGAACGTCATCGTGTCAACGCCGTGGGCCTGCGCGTACGCAATCTGCGATCCTTGCTTGCACGGGTTAGCGTAAATGATGTCGCTGGGCGAGACGCCGTTGCCCAGGACGGAGCTGATCTCGGCCTGGCTGGCGCAGTCGAAACCTGCTCCGAGGCGGGCCAGGCCTTCGATGAGGGCCGGGTCCGGGTTGCACTTGACGGCGTAGTACGGCCGCACCTCAGGCAGGAACTCGTGCCAGAGCTTGAAGCGTTCGTCGACGGCCGCCGTGTCCACGACGTAGAAGGCGTCGCGCTGGCTGCCGGGCGCGTCTCCGAGGCTCTGCATCTGCGTCTGCAGCTGCGTCAGGATGGCCGCGTTCAGCTGCAGGCGCTGCAGCTCGGGCGGCGGCTTGGCGTTCGTCGAGGCCGTGGCCAGGTCGCTGGGCAGCAGCGTGGCGCGCGCAGCTTGTGTGCTCATGCACTTGACGGCGGATCGCTCGTGGCCGAATCTGCTGGCCATGCGCGACGCGCTCGTGAGCAGCACGCGGCTGCTGCGGGAGCCTCGGAAGAGCAGGGCCATGGTGCTGGCGGGCGGGCGGNCGGACGGAGGCGGACGCGGGTGCGCAGGCGCGGGCCGATTGGGAAATGAAGCTTAACGGATGGCGGCCACCCCAACACTCACACGTTGCAGTCACTTGAGAGTTCGAGGGCCTTCGACCGAGCCAAACACGCAGTCGGATTTGCTCACTGGCGTTCAGTATTGCGCCCGTCGCAGGCGCTGATTGGCTCCGGGCGGCCGTTACGCGTTGAAGCCCGAAAAAAGAACCAAAAGGCAACTTGCCTCCTGCTTGTCGGGAAGAGGTTTCGGCTCTCGCCACTGCGACGCGCGAGTCCGTTTTGCTCAGTTGATTCGGCTGGGACGGGCTCGCGTCGGAGCTGGAAGCCCCCAGTGAAAAATAGCGGCCGTTTTCAGTGCAAACCGAGAACGTGCCGTCCGGCCTCACTGAGCGCGTGCCCCCTTAATGTGAAAATTGAAGTGCGAGGTTGACACGGCACATAGCTCACGCAAATGTGCCGGTGCGAATACGACACCGAAAAGCTTACTAGCCAGATTTTACCGCGTATCCTGAAGTTTACGTTGAAGTGCGACTACCGCATCCCCAACGGCTGGCAGCGATTACTTAGTCTGATACTGCATCTTACGATTCTCAGAAGATGGCTCGAGACCATGGATCCCCGGCCATCCGAGCGCGTCTGAGCGTGGAAGCGCTTCTCGAGTCAAAAGTGGAAAATGCCGTTCGAATATTTATGGAGAAAGCAGTTTCCAAAGCGTAGAGTGACGTT
The DNA here is from genome assembly GCA_000468175.2 of Phytophthora cryptogea. Lineage (NCBI taxonomy): Eukaryota > Oomycota > Peronosporomycetes > Peronosporales > Peronosporaceae > Phytophthora > Phytophthora cryptogea. The sequence continues at coordinate 7,929 of KV740976.1, forward strand.
ACCAGAGGAAGGCTGTCTTGTCCCCCATTGAAGCAACGCCGGAGCTGAGCACGGGGCTGCGCTGGGCTTCCCAGGGAAACTGCTTCCACCAGCAATAGCAAGCCAATCACGCGTCTGCGATCGTACATCTAAAGCTGAGAGCAGCACCTGAGGGCAGACATCGTCGACGTCGCAAAAAAGACAGCATCGTTTCTAGCCGAAATAGACTCGCCCCCCAGACAAGAACTTCTTTACGGGGTCAGGTACTCGCTCGCCTCCATCGACTCTTCTGGCTCCTCCGGGTCCACCTGCTCCATGCTGTTGCTGAGCTCGTCCGGGTCCTCTCCGCGCATCAGTTTCTCGAGTCGATCTAGTCCGCGTAGCGCCTCAGTTGACGTGGGGTTCAGACGCAGCGCTTGGTGGAAATACTTGAGCGCCTCTGCATACTGCTTGTCTAACGAATACACGTACGCCAACTTGGTGAAGACCTCTTCTCGAGGGTATCGCTCTCCTAATGCTTGCAGTCTAGAACACAAAGCACAACTTCACGTTAAACACGTCGCTCATGTAGGTATAGTGGTTCCTTTAAAAACGCACCTTTCAATAGCGCCACGCGGATTCCCTTCTTCGACCAGCAAATCGGCGAGTGCGAAGTTGGTTGAGAGCTTGCGAGGCTCCATAGTCAATGCTTTTTGCAGGGCTTGCCTCGCTTTATCTCGGTGCTCGGAGCTAAGCGCAAGCACGCTGCCCAGCAGTACAAAGCTCTGAGCTTTCTGCGGGTACAACTTCACAACACTCTTCGCAGTAGCGCACGCTTCCTTGTATCGATTCACTCCAACGGCAAATAGGTCGCAGTAGCTGGTGATGATCCCTGTGTAAGCATCCAGCGAGCGGTCGAGTCGACAAGCTGTCCAGAATGCCTTTAGAGCAGGTTGTGGACGATGCATCCGCAGTAAAACTTCACCCTGTAACAAATGGGCAGGCGCGTGACGATGCCGCTCTTCAATCGCACGCTCACAGAATTGCAATGCCGTCTCGTAGTCCCCTTTCACATCGTTGTAGTATGCTGCAGCAAGCCATGACTCGGTGCACGTACTGCTTATTTTGAAAAGCTCCTGTACCAAGTCGTTGAGGTTCGTGCGAGAGTTACCTTTTCTCAAGCAGTTGGCATACTGATCCATAAACGACATGTTCAAGTCGTCCACCTGCCGTGCGCGCTTAAATGTAACGTGGGCTTGATGAAGAAGCTCCTGCTCAATTTCAAGCGTTCCCTTCCTCAGCAAGCAGTGCAGGTTCTTGGGGAATACTCTATCGAGCATGTTAAATGACTTGATAGCCGCTGAAACAGGCACATGACGACAGCAAAACGCATAAGATTGCTGTACTCAATCCGAGCTGACTAAGAATGAGTGACATGAACTTCTGGTACGTACATCGGTACTTGCCTCGTTCGGCATCCATGTGAGCTGTTACGAATGTATGCAGCCAGTTCATGTCCACACGAGAGAGACCCGAATCTGTTCTCCTTGGCACCGCTGTAGACTCCGTGTAGAAACGCTCAATCTCGTGCTGCCGACCTGTGCTGCTATTATCCATCGTTCGCGCATTATCATGTCCTTTTGAAGTGGCATCCGACCCAGCGAACGCATCAGGGGATGCATCTTTCGCTGCCGCCAGTTCGGTGAGTGCCAAGGCCGCTTCGAGTGCGTACGGATTCTGTCGTAACGCTGTAGTGTAGCATTCCTCCGCCTTGTTCTGCAGTCCTTCATTCACGTATAACCTGCCAAGCAGCAAATTCATGCTCAGGCTTCGTGCATTCAACGGCGTCGACTTCAACTATCCCAAACCAACAGCATACCGTCAGTCCCAAATCCACACTAACCTTCTTCAGCTGTCAGACAGCAAGTCCAATTCCCAATACCATTTCAATTGCTTCATGCACGCAGTCCAGCCGGACGTAGCACCTGGCCACTTTGAGCTTCACTTCGAGTTCCTCCTCAGTACTCACGACACTCATATCCCTGCAGCTGTAGTGATAATAACGCTGCACCCATCACCATAACAACACGTTAATAACCCCATAGATCCCAACCTCTGCAGTCTCTGCAACTCACGATGGCGCGTTTAAACTCGCGTTTGGCCAGCATCAAATCTGCAAACAGGCGCAGTGTCTTGGCGTGGAAAGCGGGCGCCAGTTGCGGCGCAATGGATTCAAATTGCTCCGTTGACCTTCGAGACAGGAAACTTGCATCTGATGCTGCGTGGGCCTCGCTCTTGCCGCTGGAAGCCTCGAAATCCGATGGGAGGAGCGCTACGGACACGAGAAGTTCGCCTAGAATTTGAGCCGAGTCCACGTCCCCATTGCGAACAAAATGCTCCAGCTGCTGCTGCATCATGTCGGCATTGAATCCTGCGGGTGGGTGGACACTGATGCTTCCTGAATCGCCGTCGATATGGGCTGCAAAAAGCTCATTCCCACGCCGCTTCTTAGTGGGACGCTCCATTATTCAAATTGTGCTAAGTTCGGCTTAAGTTCGCATAGTAAAGTTTATGAGTATTGGTCATGTTTATGAGTACTCCTTGCTATAGGACTTGGAATTCCAAAGACCTCATGAAATTGTTTAACTTACCTTGTACTACTGTAGTAAAGTTGTAGTACATCTACATTGCCTCGTAGAAGCTGTGTACTAGTGCAGTGCACGATAGCAGAAAGAAAATGATATTGTGTCGCCTTACAGGCTTAGAAGGCATTGGAACAACCACGTCACATTCTCACTTTATGATCCATTTCCTCCGAGCTGCGCGTCTACAGCAGCTCGTTTTGGTACAGTGCCGACGGAGAGTACAGTGATGTGCTCACTCGTCGTCTACAGCTCGTCGCTATTGCGCTTGATGTCGAGAAGTTCAACATCGAAGACCAGCGTCGCCTTGCCCGGGATCTTCGGGGGCGACCCGCGGTCGCCGTACGCCAGGTCCGACGGGATCGTCAGACGACGCTTCTCGCTGCAAATACATGAAAGCAAACTACCGTCAGCATACTATTCACACACGAATCAATCTGGTATCAATCCGTCACATACCCAATGCACATGTCCACAAGTCTGCATCACACAACAATCAACCACAATTACCACACATTAGCCACCACTGCACCAATAAAACTACACCAAAATGCACTTCTAAAGGCACACACCCTCTGTCCCAGCCCTGTTATCAACCACAAAAGGCACCAAAACATCACAATGACGTCAGCATCCAGTGGCAACACAAAAGCCAATCCCCTAGCAGGCAACCCCAGCTCCTGACCTTGATGACGCGACCCGCACCCAGCGGGAACTCGAACGGCTGGTTGCGGTCCAGACTTGAGTCGAACTTGGAGCCGTCCTTGCGGAGAGTGCCCGTGTAGTGCATGGACAGCGTGTCCCCCAGTTGGCTCTTCATGGTGCACTCCTCCGGGCGGAACTTGACGCCGATCCGCAGCTGCGCGTCAGGCGGGAGGTCGTCCTTGGCCTGCACCTGCACAGCCGCCACGAGGGCCGCCGCAATCCACGCCGTAAACTTCATTTTGCACGAGCTCTTGGGGTCTGGGAGAGTTTTTGATTGTGACGCCAAGTCGAAATTGCCGCCAAGTGGTCGATCGTCATTGGTGGAAACTCTCATCCAATCAGAGGACAGAAAGCCCGATCCACTTCAACGTCGCTTGGCGCACAACCAGAACAGAACGCAAATGCAGTGGCCGTGGGTTGACGAGTTCGCGCGTGCAGTAAAGAGGAGTGAGGATAAGTTTTAGCGCAATATATTAAGTATACTGTTGATCGTTTAACGGATTTTTTTTTGTAGGAGAATTGGACGCTGTGGCAGCGCGAACGCAGACTGCTGACAAGGTTCGAGGCGTTTTGAGGGAGATCGTGGACGTGACGGCGCCAACGACAGAGCAGAATGAAGGTGCAAACTGTTGCTGATAATGTACAACTGGTGGTTTGTGTGTTAACGGTGTGGGTGGGTGACAGCGGCTTTTCGTCTTTTGGACGCCTGCAGGGTGTTCATGCGGGACCGACGTGGCATCGACGCGCTGCTGACAGAAGAGGTAGGGAAGTACCCCTCGTAATGCTATCGGTAGATGTAAGAGTTACTGATCGTGATGGTGCAGGCCTTGAATGAGCTCTTGGTGCTGGCTGAGAACGTGTCGTGGAGCTCCCGTGTCCGCGAAGAAGCGTTAAAATGCGTGATTAACTCGGTATACTCGCGACCAGAGTTTGTATCGCAAACCCTGGTTATAAAGGGCTTCGTCGGTAGACTATTAGAGCTTGCGAAGCAGGAAGGCACAGCGTCACTGCATTGGCTCATTTGGAAAGTTCTGTTGGTGTCCTGTGGAGTGCCCGAAGTGCCTCGACATTTGAGTACCTCGGTCGAAGCCTGGCAGCTCATCTACGCGGTGCGTGGACAATTTCCCAGCTCACTAGAGTGGATGCACTTAACGATTTGTCACCATGCTTTGGCAGACACTTTGGTACGGCTTCAAGCACGAAAATCAGGTCCAAATTGTCGCTGGAGACCGTGCTACCTTGCTGCTCGACTTGATCAAACTGGTATCGGTTCTGGTAAACGACGTGCAGTGGACAGCAGAGCAAGAAACACTATTTCCAAAAGTGTTTGGCACAATCAATCAGTATTATATTCTGATCGTTACCCGTGCGGCTTTCACAAGCTGACATGTTTTGCTCGTAAATGTTACAGACTTGGCGGTCTGTTGCTAGAAATTTTGTGTTTCAAGCACTCGGAGTTGTCACCACTGCATGATTCCCTCATCGAGCTGAAGAACACAGCAATGCAGGTGTTTATGATACTGCCAGGATCTCTTCTGGTTGCATTTATTCACCAGCAAGACAGTACGAAGGTTGATGCTGAAAGGAAAAATGGGAAAGATGAGTCTGCGCTGTCCTCCATCATCAACCATTTACATTCCATGTTGATGCTTGTTCGTGTAGAGAAAACAAGGTAAGCAACTGCATATGATGCGATTCTTGATTTGGGCTATGCTTACACTGCTGATGTCCAGACGACTGCAGGAGATGCTGCCGGTGCTGATCGTGTGCCATAACCTAGCGAAGACAAGCGATCCAGTCATCCTGTTCTACTTCAAAAAGTCAATTTTACCAGCAGAAGTCAAAGCTGGCGAATCGACCTCAGAGTCGACTTCAGCAATCGATCAGACGAAGGAACTCTACTTCAAGCACTTGAAGTTTTTCCTGACGTGTCTAAATACCGATGTTCGCCGCTACACTTCCGAGTGGTTGTTTCTGCTATGCGATCAAAATGGTAAGTCACAACTATCTTATCAATTCCCATTTATTGCTTGCTTGAGGGAGGTTTGTTTAAGTTCATTTCAAAATCGCTACCATGCTCGAACCCTCCGAATAAAATATTAACGCTCTCCGTGCGTGCCTTGATGTCATCACCTCCGACAATCCAGCCAAGCAGTACACGAATCGCACTGGTGTGGGGAACGCAATCGGTTTGCTGCGTATGAAAGGCATCGAGTGAAGCCTTAAATATCCCCGACGCTGCCCATAGACAGCATCCGCTGTTTGCGAATGTGGCTGCTCATTCCCATTTCTTGTAAAAGCTGGAACAAGTCTCCCGAATTCTTGATAAAGTATGGTGCCTGCGAGAGTTTGCGGCCCAGCGTGCACACAAACGTGTTGACTGGAAAGCGGTATCGCCCGTCATCGGCTTCATCTGTAGACACCGACGTAGTCTGACTGACCGGCGATTCACCTTCCTCGACATCTTTTCTTTCAATAAATTCTTTCGTTGGGATACTCTCGCTTGACTTGTCTTCCGTCTCGTGTTGAGTCTGTTCTCCACCACTAGGTAGCGTGTCGCCTCCAGTAATGCCGGAGTCGTCAGGCAGGCTGATTGAGCCAATTAATGCTGAATTTTCTGGCGTCCCTGGTGTTGCTTGGACCACTGCAGCAGGACTTCCAGTGATAGATAATTTCCCTTCCGAGGACGTTAATGAGCCGCTACTTTGTGCACCGACGCCATCTTCTAGCTTTGCACGTGCAGTCGGCGGGCAAACGAGGGCCCAACAAGCCGCTGGAGTGTCCGGTAATCTGTGAATCCCAAAGTTGTCGCCGTATTTGACCTTCATCGCCTTAAACAAAGCCGCAGAAGGCGGGAAGTCTCGACGAGGAGTAAATTTGCTTTTCTCCGTAATTTCATCACGCCGCGCGTTGGACGGTCGGTTTAGCATTGCTACCGGGAACATATTTGCAGCACCGTCAGAAATGGAAGGCTTAGCCAGAGGCGTCAGCTTGGTCATGTTCTCGCCTAGCATGAGAAAATCAGCGTCGTTCGGCTGTGCAGAAAGCCGAGCCAGAGACGCAGCAGCTGACAGACCACCTCGTTCCCCAGGCGATCCAGCAGCGAGAGACGAAGAACTTCCGTCTCGACCCAATAGTCGTCGAAACGCGTTGTAAGACATGTCGTCGCTGACATCCCCAAAAGTAGACGAGCCGATTCCACCTTCACTGTCGTTGCCCATAACATCCTGAATGAAGCTTCGACGCTGGTTAGCAGTTGACAGCGTATCATCCGTCTCCGGTTTTGAAGGTAAAAGCCCTTCCTGCACCTGAACCTCCGACAAATCTTCAAACTCGTCCTTCTCGAGCTGCCGGCAATAGGCCTCCAGATCAATGGGTGGCGGCACCAAGAAAGAAAACAAATCTTCATCGGTCCTATCATCACCCGAAGCGATCACCAAAACAAAGTCCACAGGTTGCTTTTCATCGGCACCATCGAGCTGGCTAAAAGACAGCACACCACTGTCCATGCTGAAGTTCACAGAATCTTTTCTGTATCCACCAGCATACTCAGCTTCAGCCTCATGCAGCTTCTGATCATCTAAACTCAATGTTGTAAAAGTACCATCCCCAGTCGGATCGTTTAGAAAACTGCGTGGATTCATCATGGGCGACGAAGGCGGGTGCACAGGCTCTCCAAAGTACTCGGTTGTGACGGGGTCTTCGTCCGGAAACAGAACAGACCAATTCATAAATTCCCAGATACGCTCAAACAGTGTTGCTTTGCTAACCTTCTGTGGTCGAACTTCCAGATACCGATTACCGGGACACACTGATACCGGGAGTGACCGAGTAATTTCACGCAACGATACCAAGAGCTCACTCGCTTGCCATAAGCCATGGTCCAAGTCACAATCACGGTAATGCCACGCCACTGAACTATCTTTCCGCTCAATATACGCACCTGGAGTGCGTTCTGTGTAATACTCAAGCAAAGGTACCACGTGTTCCCACCAGCCCATATCCATATTCGGCACCATGCAGTGCCAGAATTCGTTTTTGCCGACCCATTTCACATAAACGCCATACTCTGCTGCAAGAACCAAATTCCCGGAGAGCCCGGCAAACCACTGCTCACACACCAACGTGCTGCGTGCACTCACCAATACCACCGTGTTCCGCGGGTCTTTGGTAAGCATCGATAATTGCCAGATTAGTTCTTGCGGTGGATAAGCAAGCTCTGGAATTGACGCCTCAGCCGCTAGCACACCTTCGTAATTGATAAAGATCAACCGCCGTGATGATCGCGAGTAAGCTGACGTCATATCCCGGCGGCTCAGCTCACGTCCTGATACCGACAACGCATTCTCTTCGCTACATTCGTGGAGCTGCTCCAGGAAGTTGTCCGCCCAATGCCACGACGTGAAGGAGCTCACATAACTATACATGTGCTGGTGTGCACGCATTACTTCGTCATTGTCTTCAAGAGATTCCTGCAGCGCTTCCGTGAGTTCTTCCGTATTCCACGGGTTCACAAGCCGAGCCCCTCCCAATGATTGTGCGCAACCTGCAAACTCGCTCAAAATCACGCGAGCATGCCTGTTCGTAGCCTCACGACAAACTACGTAACCAAACGGGACAGTGTTCATGCCATCGCGGACAGGCGTGATCACCAGTGCGTCTGCCAACGCATACAACGCGATGAGAGCCTCCACCGCAATCTCTTTATTCAAATACTGCACAGGTCCTTCAGTACCAATATCTTGCAACTTGCTGTTGATGCGCGACACGAGAGACTCAACCTGAGACTCGAGTGCGGACTCGAACACTGATGCACCCGTAACAATCTGCAGAAACACCACTTCTTTCGCTAGCTCTGGTTTAATCGTGAAGAGCTCCTCGACTGCGAGTAGTTTGTGTACCAATCCTTTCGTCTGGTCAAGTTGGTCCACACCCAAAATCACTCGCTTCCCTGCAAATTGGCCTTCCAACTGCCTCATTTGCTCCTGCACCAGATCCGACTGCACCATCGCAATATACTTGTCGGCATCAATCCCCACGGGACAGATCGTCACGCGCGCAAAATGTCCGTTAAAATCCACACCTTTGTGGCTACTTTCCAGTCCCAATAACCGAACGCACGCGCTTTGAAAATGCCGAGCATACTCGTACGTTTGAAATCCAATCAGATCCGCTCCTAGAATGCCCGTCAAGATCTCCTCTCGATTGTTAAGTATCCGATACAGCTCCGCCGACGGGAACGGGATGTGCATGAAGAAGCCCAGACAAATATTATCGTTCGGGAACAAATTCTGCACCATTTGGGGCACCAACGTCAAGTGGTACCCTTGAATCCAGACCAAGTCTCCTTCTTCATAAACCTCCTGCACGGCGTCTGCGAAGGCCTGATTGGCCGCCACATAGGCCTGCCACATTTTCTCCATGCTGCGTTCGTCCTCCTGTCCGCCTTCCATCATTTCGTGCTGGATAATCTGGTCGTCCGTCGTGGGTGGACACGAATGGAAGAGCGGCCACATGACGGTCTTGCAGAAGCCCTGGTAGTACAATTTCTCCCTCTTCTCATCTAGAAACACGGGATAATAGTTGCGGTCCTGCAGCAGCTGCTCCTTCAGCGTGTTCTGCTCGTTGGGCTCGATCTCTCCGTGCACGGAGCCGATCCAGACGCAGTCGTAGCTCTCGTGCAACGACTGGAAGATCTCCATGGCCCCGTTAAGACTCGCGTGCTCCGGAAACTCGGCGCGCCATTGCGACTGCGCGTCCTCCGACACGAGCCAGAACGGCAGCGTGCGCGTCACCAGTAGCACGCGGTGGCGGCGTCTCCCCGAGCCCTTGGCGCCGTCGTCGCTCGTCTCGCGGGCGTCGTCGCCGCTCTCCTGCTCCGCCTTGACGCGCTTCTCGCGCACCTGATTGAGCTTCGTGTAGAGCGCCGAGAGCTCCCGCAGCAGCGCCGCCTCGCGCTCTTTGAACGCGCCTCCCTCCGCCATCCGCGTCGACTGGAATTGTGGCTGACAAGCGCCTGGAGAAGGAGCGACGAGGCGCTAACTGGCGGGTCCAGAGCTGTCGCTGGCGGCGGCGCTGCAAAATGCAAAGTGGCTACGATGGGACCTATGATACGGCATATAGAAAAATGTAAATGCAACTCGAAAGGTTTAGCTGTTTTTTGACGTCGCTTTCGAGCATTAACTGCAGGTTGGAGGTTGGAAGTTGTGGTGGCGTACGAGGACTGTTTTCTAATGTATTATCTAGGTGGGGGTTAATAAAAAAGCATACAGCGGGCGGCTGTGCGAACCCTCGGGATGAAGGGTTGGTGGAACTGGACGGGGGTTACATTTGCGAGACGAGGTAGTAGAAGACGATCATCATGAACAGGATGAGCGACGCGCCCAGGACGGAGAACATGAGTTTGCGCTGGCGGCGTCGCCGCATCTCCTCGAGCTCCGAGAGCAGCAGCACCGTGGGCACGAGCTCCAGGTCGGGGCGCACCTGGTACAGCGCGGCCTTCTCCTCGATCGTGAGGCGTCGCGGCATGCAGCGCGCCGCGCACGAGCCGTCGAGCCGCCGCTTGGTGTCGTCGTCCTCGTCGATGTCGATTGCGAACTCGACCGAGACCTGTTTCTTGAGGCTGCGGCACGAGAAGTCGGCCGAGGGGATCCGCAGGATGGACTGCAGCGACCCGGACGTGCTGCTGGCGCCCGTGCAGCTGCCGTCGCTGTCGCTCTCCGTCTCGCTCTGGTTGCCGCCCGACGGGCGTGAGGCCACGGGGACGCCGTTGCGTTTGCTGACTCCGAGCGAGTCGTCGGGGTTGCTCGGCATGGTGCCGTACACGGCCGTGAGCTGGCGCCGACTGCCGCCGTCCGCTTTGAGCGCGTACGACACGTAGCCCGACTGGGGTCGCGTGGGCGCGGCCTCGAGCGCCAACAGCGGGAGCACCTCCTCGGCCTCCCGCATGCGTGAGTTCGATCTGCCGGTCATGGAGCTGAGGGGTACGGGAAGGCGTGGACACCTCTAGCAGCGTTTTCACTTGTGAGGGTGGGCCGCCTGCCAGCCATCGCAACCGACCGCCGCTGCTGTCAGCATCTTTCCATGGGGCCCTTACAAAAAGCAAGTCAAACTGGCAGTTACACGTTTTGAAACCAAAGGTTCCACGGAACAAGCGGGATATGGGACAGAAACAGGGCGCGTCCATGACCCCAGCGCTAAAGCGAGCGTCGGCAGCGCCAATGGCAAGTGACGACAAGCGATAAGACCGAGCGCTGCTCTTATCTGCGCTGTGTTAAATGCTGGTACATGCCGACGCGCGAAGACGTGAGTACTGCGCCGGTTGGTGTTTGGACCTCTCTCCCACTCTTGGAATCATACTGGGTTTTGTATGGCGCCCGCAGCGATCTTCGGGCACCCATAGCCAGGCCGAAAAGATCCTTTCGCCAGCTTCAACGTCGGCTCGAGATCAGGTCGCTCCAAGCAACGCGTTGCCAAGCGAAACCGCGGCGCCTTGACTTGGTGCGCTGCTAGCCACGACAGCGTCGCTGGCATTGCTCCTCGTTGCTTGCTCTCGCTGCTATGGCACCATCCATTCGTCGACAAGATCGCAGTAACGGACCCGCGTTGAAGCAGGCGAAGGAGCTTGGCGTCGGATGCCACACACGCAGTGCCTCAGCACTTCCAGTCAGTGCTACTGCAGGTTGTGGTGTGCTGCGAAGGCTGATGCTGGTGGAGTCGAGTGCTGTGATTGTTGATCACAAGGGCGAGGCTTCGGAGGGACGCTAAAGCTATGCCGGCGGCATGCGGCATTGCCGCGGTTGGTACACGTGCTTTTGTTAGTGGCCGCCATCGCGAGTGCAGTGCTGAGGTATCTCCGCACTGCCGCTATGCAGCTTTATCAAGTCGAGACAGCGCTATCATCGCCAGAACAATTCATGCTCACCAGTCGCGCTATTACCACTTATGTCTCTCACTCGTCCACAATGGAGACTGGAGTGATCATTACCTGACTCCTTGGTGATCCACAGCACGGAGTTCGACAATGCTCTCCGTTGCGGTGTTTCAATGTCGAGCGACTTCCCTCGAGCATTCCGCAGTCAGGATCACGTGTATGGCCAGCGTTAGCCTCAATCAATCATCTTTGGTAGACCGCACTCGTCCCTGCACGAAGATGAAGACAGGATTGAATTTTACGGAGGTACAATACGTATATCGAGAAACGTTCACCCAAGCACACAACGAGTTGGCGGCATGAGTGTCAGATAGACAGCTCGATGCTTTTATTTGATTTGTCAACAATCACCTGCAGTAGTAGTTGATGAGCCGGGTAGGTATATGTCTAATACTCCGCTACGTAGAGGCTCACGGCTCCATCAATCGTGTACGAGTTGCCCGTGTATGACAGCGCACCGGTCTGGCCATCGATCTTGAACACGTACATGTCGTCTGATCCCTGGTTCGCCACGATGAGCCAGTCCTGGTAAATCACAAACCCGCGAGGGGTTTGGCCACGCGAGCTCTCCCAGTTGAGAGGAGCAAGAGTGCCATCCGCATTGATTTTGTAGGTGACGATCGAGTTGTGACCGCGGTTCGACACGTACACGAACTTCCCGTTGCTCGAAAGATGAATGTCAGCAGCTGTGCTCGTGTTGGTGAAGCCGGCGGGGAGCGTCGAGATGTTTTGCACCGCCGTACTCGAGAGCAGAGCAGCCTTCTTGTCAATCTTGTACACACCCACCGTGTTGGAAAGCTCGTTCGTGACGTAGGCGATGTTTCCGTTCGGGTGCAGTGCCATGTGGCGTGGCCCAGATCCAGGCGGGCGCTTGACGGTGGCAAGGCTTTTCAGGGTCTTCTTCTTCGCGTCCAGCTCGTACTGCAGCAATTCGTCACCACCCAAGTTGGCAGCGATAACGTGGTTTGAGTTTGGCAGCCACGTAGTGCTGTGGATGTGTCCTGTAGCTTGGTTGTCCATGACCACCTTGCTGCCGACGGGGAAGTCCTGGTAAAAGGTTTCAGCGCCAACGGAGCCGTCCTTGTTGAGCGGGAACAGGGAGATACTGCCGACGTAGTTGGCAACGCTGACAAAGTTCTCTTTGGGGCTCAGCGCAATGTGTGCCGGAGAACCACCTTTCATCTCCTGCGAGTTAATGACCTTAAGAGTGCCGTTCGACTGCAGGGTCATCGCCGAGATGTAACCAGTGGTGGAACCGCGGTTAAGGGCGTAGATGACACGTTCCCCATTCGAGAACTTTTTGGTCGATCCCTGGACGTACGTCGGGTTAAGGCCCTTGGCAGCAAACGCCAGCGGGGTGATTCCGTACGGAGTGAGGGATCCGTCGGCCGTGTTGAGCTTGAAAGTGTTGATGCCGTTTGTGGTTTCCTTGGTCGACGTAGCCGCAAAAAGAATCGGCCCCTGGGAGGATTGTGTGCCGGCAGCAGCAGAAGCACCGATCACGGCAGCAACAAGGCAGATGAGGAGACTAGGGATGCGCATGCTGGCTGGTTCGGCAGTGTCTTGGGGCTGTCGAATAGAGTTGTGACCACTTCTGGCGGAGTCTGCTCTTGAGTTCATGCCCTTGTAAGGTACTGGTAGTCAGTTCAACTGACGGGGCTGCAGTCCCATCCGAAGATTTTGCTTCTCTCGGCATTGCACGCTGAGTGGTGGCGCATGCCGCATGCTCGCCGTATGGGTATGAGGGCTACCCTCGAAAAAGACATCTGTAACCTCACGACCACACTGTGTGCATGTACCGTCGACAAGCTCGTCTGTAAACAGCACTGCAGTTGATCCCAGCTGCACCAGAAGAACTGCGATTAAACCACCAGCAATGAATAATACCTAAGCCCTGACTCAACTGCTTGAAAAGATTAACTGTTAGTAATGTTGATACTTGATGCCGTGCAGTACAGCGAACTCTGGAAACCCTTTGACGCTCCGTACGAGCACGTCGGGCATTCTCCATTGAAGTTCTGTACGTTAGCTTTCGGCACTGCCATATTCCTGGTAGCATTTTCCATAAATCCCTACAGACCTCTCTGCAGCTAGGGCGGCGTGTCGTCAAGCTGGCATGCATGGTAGATCACGCAGTCAGATTGTTCGTTGATACAGGCACCTCATCGTCCGCAGGTAAAATTCGTGAAAATGACCACGATGTACATGTAGTTCCACCAAAAGAGGCATCGCCGGAAAATTGTTATCGATAGCACCTCTACGAAGCAAGTCGCTCACACAGACAACGTCCGTGCTTCAAATTGGCAAACTTAGTTCAAAAGATTTGATTGCACTGCTCGGTTGTCGTTGCTCAAACCTAAAAGAAGTTCATCCGTCTAATACTTGGCGACATAGAGACACACAGCCGTTCCGATCTCGTACGAGTTGCCCGTGAACGAAAGCAGACCAGTCTTGCTGTCGACCTTAAACACGTACATGTCGTTCGAGTTTTGGTTCGCCACAATGAGCCAGTCGCCGTAAATGGTGAATCCGCGAGGGCCGTTACCACGAGTGCTCTCCCAACCGATGGACTTCAACGTACCGTCCTTCTTGATTGCAAACATTGCAATTGAGTCGTGGCCGCGGTTCGAAGTGTACAGGAACTTCCCATTGCTAGAAAGGTGAATGTCAGCGCTTGTCGTGTAGTTCTTAAAGTCCTCGGGGAGGGTCGAGATTTCCTGCAGTGCGTTGCCAGACAGCACCGCTTTCTTCTTGTTGATCGCGTACACGCCCACAGTGTTGGAGATCTCGTCCACCACGTACGCGATCTTGCCATCAGGGCGGAGTGCCATGTGACGCGGCCCCGATCCCGGCGGGCGGGCCACCGTCGCCAAGCTCTTGAGCGTCTGCTTCTTCTCGTCGAGTGTGTACTGCAGCAGTTCGTCGCTTCCGAGGTTAGCAGCCACGACGTGCTTGGAGTTGGGCAGCCACGTGGTGCTGTGGATGTGGCCGGTAGCTTGCTGGTCCATGACCACCTTGCTTCCGTTCAGGAACTCCTGGTGGAACGTCTCATTGGCTAGCGAGCCGTCCTCGTTAAGAGGGAACATGGACAAACTGCCGGCGTAGTTGGAGACGACGAGGAAGTCCTCGCCCGGACTCAACGAGATGTGCGTGGGCGATCCGCCGTGGGTCTCGAGCGTGTTGAGCAGCTCGAGCGTGCCGTCGGTTTTCAATGTGAGCGCCGACACGTATCCGGTGTACGTGCCGGGGTTCGTGGGGGACTCGTCCGACACGGCGTTGATGGCGTAGATGACCCGTTCGCCGGTGTTGAACGCCTTCGTTGAGCCCTGCACGTACATGGGGTTGATGCCAACGGGGGTGACGCCAAAGGGCGTGAGGGACCCGTCGGTCGTGTCGAGCTTGTACGTGTAGATGCCCTTGCCCGTGCCATTGATCCAACCTTCGTCGCGGGTGTACGTGGCCGCGAACAGAATCGGCTGCGAGGCGGTTTGCTGTTTGGGCGAACCGGCCGAGACGCCCGTCACGGCGGCGACGAGGCCCAGGACGAGACTAGGAAGGTGCATCTTGCTTGGATCTGAGGAGGGTGCGAACAAGCCTGCAAATAGGAGAGTGAGGCGATGGTCGACCGGCGGTGCTGTTGTACCGTCCAGCGCTTTGCTGATGAGGATGAGGAACACATCCGTTGGGCATATCATTCGAACCCAAACACTCTTTACATGGTGGAGAAGGAAAGTGCGGCATCTGTGGTCGAGCGGAACAGCCGGGTGCAAGTGTTCGGAGGGCTGCAACGTTTGGAATGCAGGCTACAATATGTGGTGGCGCTGGCAGCGACTCGCTGCAATACCTATTCGATTCGAGCAAATATGGCTTCGGTGATGGAGCTTCTTACAGAAAACGCCGGAATCGATTAAGGAATTAATCATCCTGCGTAGAATCACGAAAAGGAGTCGAGTGTGAATCACACTGTGTGATCGCGATGATTCGACGTAAACACACGGACACAATGTTTTTTCCTGTTCGACAGACGCTGTAGCCTAAGCACATGGAGCGAAGGTGGTCTATTGAACCTTACATGTAGTTGTTAGCCTCCTGAAATTGTCTAAGCCTCTTAACTAACGTTTCTTGACCCACTTCGCAGTTCGAGGATGTGGATCCGCTGGTTCTGCCTCAATATTCATGTCCGCTAAGCAGTCCAAACTGAGCTGTAGACGGATTCCCCGTATACGTGTTGCCAAGCGATTTCTTTCCCGCCGCGCGACCCCGTAAAGTTGCCGTAGTAGACTTTTCCACATGGTTGGCAGGCTTCGTATTGGAGACCGTACGTGTATTAGCAAGAACGAACGGCGCTGAAGGCCTGCATCCTTTTAGAGACCTTTGTCACTTCAGTCCATGTGGCTAAATGCGCCTTACAGCTTCATACAAATACTGCTGGATTTTGTGGGATATCATAGTTAGCCTTCATGCAGGGATTCAATTCATGCAAACGATCACTGGGGCAAGATTCATATTAGTCCACATACGTTAGCCTTGTGTCGAGACTCTGACCGGAGGGTCCTGTCTTATCATCATCGTCGCTGCCATCGTCGCCGCTGTTCACTTCCTGCACGACGGACGCCCACTGCGCCATCTTCTTCATGCCGTCGATGGTCAGCAGCTCCACGAACTCTGGGTGCGCCTGCCACGCAAAGAGCCACTCCTGCTCGCGGATGTAGTCGTCCTGGTCGAGATCTGCTTCGCGGAATATCTGGTTCACGGCGAGCGGAATCTCCTTTTCGACTTCCTCCATCAGTTCCTCGATCGCACGGACACTGTTCGCCACAGCCTCGTCCTGGACTGACGACAGCTCTTCGACCTGCTCGTTCGCCATTTGAATTTGCACCTGGTCACGGAGCAGCTTGGGGAAAAGTTTCTTCACTGCGCGAATGCGCCGCTGCATCGCCTGAGTGAGCTCCTCGCGAGTGATTTTGCCGTCACCCGTTTTGTTCACAACCTCGAAGAGGCTGTGCGCCTTCTGCTCGAATGTGCCCTTGGTCATCAGATACACACCCACGACGAATTCGTCCAGCGTGAGCCAGTCCTTTGGCGTTGAATGGGTTTCAAAACTGGAAAATACGGCCCCCGCCAGCGCTGCGCTTTCGCTGATGTCCTTCAGGTCCTCGTACTCGTCACTCAGCGCCAAACACGCCGCTGTAAACCCACCATAGTATAGCTTGCCGTCTTTGTCGGCGTAGTCGGTGAATACAGCAGCCAAGTCGCTATAGTTTTGGGAGGAGATGCCGCCTTTGATGCGGCGTGATGCCCTCGCTTCCGCCTCACGCCTGAAAGAGTCTTCTTCGTCTTCACTAGGTTGTGTTGATTCAGCAGACTTGGCAGCGGACACCACATTCCTGTCGGATGCATTTTGATCCTTTGCATCGCGCGTGTTAGACCCATTAACCACCCGTGTGGGTTCCGACTCCACAGGAACTTGCGGGATCGGACGAGGAGCAGCCCCGTACGTCTTCCGAGCGCGACCGATAAACGCATTCAACTGCGTGAGTGCCACGTCGTCGAAGAAAAGCTGAATCGCGTTAGCGTGGAGGAGCGACGACACTTCAAACGTGACCTTAAAATTAACCTCACAGCTTCCTGGCGTGCTGCACGGCTTGAATACCCACTCGCTGCGGTCAACAACACAGCATTCATCTAATGATCAGTGACGAAATTGCTCTCCGTTCTACTTCCCACTTCCACTAGCAACGAACCTTTCAATGCGTTTGAACGTGGGCGAGTCGATCGCCTTCGTCACGACCTTGTTAGGTCTGCACAACAACACGCCGCCAACACAACAGCAGCCGTCAGCCAAACCTCAACCTTTCGTTGCCAATGTAGCAGCAGACGCACCGGATCATGAGCACGCGGGACGTATAGGACTCGGTGAATATGTTAAAGCCCACACGCAGAGCCGCCTCCATGACGTTGTCGTTGGGGCGTCGCAGCACTCGCGACTCGACGCAGAAAGGCAGGAACTCGCTGTATCGATCCACGTCCGCCACCACGTCGAACATTTCGGAGCAGGAGAAGGGCACGACACGCTTCTCACTGTGTGACTTGACCAGCGACCGCGACGGCAACGGGAACGAGAAGAAGGACACGCGTTGTTCCAGCCACGAAGACGCCCTCAATGCGCGCAGGCGGCGCCCGGAGCGCAGCAGCATCGCCATTGACTCTGGACCCCACGCTGGCAATTGGCCGAGTGAGACACGGCACTATGTGACGTCAGTGGAGGTGACGCGAACATCCTTATAGAGAGGTGAACCGGACAAATCCTCTCTATAAGAGAATTTAGACTTGAATCGGCAAGCAGGTAGCGTTGACGCTGCGGGTTGCGAGGCTGATGGCAATTGCGGTCAATGCGGTGCTAACCGCGAACCGATTGTATGTAGAACTCGTTGGAGACGAGATGTCGGACGTCGTCCCCCAGGTGCGGAGTTAATGGAATGCTGCGCTTCTTGTCTCTAGTTGCTGACGACGTTTAATGTCTACAGAAAATTGCACCGACGGTTCCGTTGAGTGCTGAGCTGCAGTCGCTGTACGAGTTCTTGGCGTACCAGAAGCCGGTGCTCAAGACGGGAGACCGCGATTTCAATGGTTGGTGTGGTCTGGTTTGTTGGTCGAGTTGATGGCTCCTGACGCGTGAGTGACAGAGCTAATCCAGCTGAGCGAGAAGGCGCTGGACGCCAAGATCCGCGAGCTCGAGAACTGGAACTTCCGTCTCAACCTCGACGAAGGTGAGCTTTGTTGGGAGATTGAATGGACGGCGCAGACATACTGACGTTTGCGGTGGTAACCACTTGTGTGCAGCGAAAGAGACGGAAGACAGCATCAGCCTCGGGGTTGTTGGGGGCGAACAGCAGAACAGGCCGTAGTGACTCCGCAGGCTCGTTGACAGTAGCCCTGAAAAAGGTGCTATTGTTGAAAGGGAAAAAGGGTCCGAGTCGAGTTCACCAGCGCTAAAGTAAAGTATCAGCTGAATTATGGCTCAACTCACGCATATGCTACTTGCGGTTGTAGGGTTCTTGCAGACTTCAGTGCTTGCTATACAATGTACCAAGTCGTAGCGCCATCCACGTCCCTACACTACATCGGTGCCTTTGCATTTAATTTTCAAGGCTTCTTGAGCATGCTGTTGACCATATGTGTACCCATTTATTTGATGTCGCACTTAGTCGAGAGAGAAGTGTTCAGGCGGTGCTGCTGCATTGCTCGTCTCCGCACATTTCAGGGCAACCAACACGCTGCCAGGCAATGCCAACACGCCTAGCGTCCGACGACGATAGTAGCCCCGCGGCTACTGTATCTGCATCTCCAGCGACCACAATCGCTACTACAGTTGCGTCTCCGAAACCCTCCAAGAAGCGCACGCGGCGCCAATGTTCCCACGACGACTGCAAGAAGGTGGACGCTGGCGGAGGCTACTGCGTCGCCCACGGCGGCGGTAAAAAGTGTTCGTTCCCAGGTTGTCTCAAGGGTTATCAGACTGGAGGCTTCTGCAGACGACATGGTGGCGGTGCGCGCTGCCAAGTGGAGGGATGTGCGAAGGTGGACGCCGGCAGGGGTCTCTGTCGCGCCCATGGCGGAGGCAAGCGCTGCCAGGTCCTTGACTGTCCGAAAGCAGACGTCGGAGGGGGATTCTGCACGGCTCATGGTGGAGGCAAGCGTTGTTCAGAACCAGGATGCACCAAAATCGACCAGGGAGGAGGCAGATGTCGAGCCCACGGCGGCGCGAGACGCTGTCGAAGACGGAACTGTCAACAGCCAGCGCGAGGCGTCTCAGGGTTCTGCACGGAACATGGCGGGTCACGAGTCTGCTCAGTACTGAGTTGCAGGAGGCTGGTACGTCCATCGAGTGATACAGGTACTCTGTGCGCGACGTGCGCAAGAGCTCAGAAGCAGCTGAAAACGGAAGCTGCAGGAAACTCGTCAAACAGTGATCACTCCAACGACAGCCCCCGAAACAGTGCAATACCAACACCTGAAGGATCTGGAACTGCTGTGCTAGCCTCGTTTCCGCCACTGTCTCCATCTTCAGCAATTGCACGATGTGATGGCTCGCAAATCGCCAATTGTTTGGACAATGGCTGCTCGAGGAGTTTTGGTGGCAATTGCAATTGTGTTGAGGATTGCACCTGCAATAGTCCAACATCACGGTCTACGTCGCGCATGGTGCCTGTGCTAACAAGTAGCAATACCATTTCACGCGTTGCTACGTCTACCAGTCAGCGCATCAACTCGAATGACATCAGCGACTTTCAACAACTTCGGTCGACACCAAAAGCTTTGTTGATGCAGCGATATTTACTTCAGATCAAGCCATATTCAAGTATGATGGGGATCGAAGCGATTGTGGCGATGCTTACAACCGTATCAGGCGTGAGAAGTGTTCACATGGTCCCCAATAGCACAACATCATCCGTGTCTGCGGCACAGCAGTCGGGAGGTGGGATTTTGGCATCTCCATGCAGCACGAATGAGGCTCCATTGTCGCGGCTCGTTGTAGTGCGCGGTGGGCAATCACTAGATTTGGAGCTGTCGTTAACTCCTCTGCGCGAACTCAAGCTTGCTCAAATTGACGTCATTGAACAATCAACAACAACTTGGACACGGAAAGAAGTGGTGCTCCACGTGCCGGACATGATGTGTCCCGGAAATTGCGGCTCATCGGTGCTGAAGGCTCTGCGTGCTGTTGAAGGAGTTGAGGCTGCTAGGCTTCATTTTGAGCAGCGTCAAGTTGCCGTTCTCGGAGATGTGAACGGAGAGGAACTTCGCTCAGCCGTAATGGATATCGGCTTTGACTCAGAGATACACGCAGAAACTCCATTGTCTCGGCGCTTTCGATTCCGCGTTAATGATCTTTGCGATGTGGGATTGAACGGGATGCGGCTCAAAAACGCGCTCAAGGCGGTGGAAGGCGTAGAAAACGTAGTGCTTCTTCCGGACCGCGTTGAAGTGCTGGTTGTAGCAACGCTGTTAGTCTCGACGCCCCTCATAGAGACTGCTGAAAATGTCGGGTTTGAAATGCTGGAGTTATCTGAAGAAGCTTGGGGAATCCCGATGGAAGTCATGCCAGCTGCGCATTCACCCGATGACGCGGGGACAACTGCATCGCCAATTGCAAATGGGCATCGCCAACCTCACAAGTGTGATATACGCATTTGCCCACAAAATGGATGCCCTAGATATATGACGACTGTGGCGCATACTGCCGCGCTAGCTGTTGGCTGGGCCGTTCCTGGTTGTGGTATGTCCTCCGGGGGTGAGTGCACTTGTGGTGATAGCTGCAAGTGTGAAGGTTGTCCAGAACATAATCCGGTTTCATAGGGGACGTCCTCTTCTCTTTTTCGTCCATGTGTGTCCGTGAACCATTTTTTAATTTCGTCAAAAATGCGGTTTAGATATTTTTTCTCCATGCTGGCACAGCCCGTGGTTGGATCGGCAAATGCCCAAAGCTTTTAAACTTCACATCGGGAATTGCTTTCTTACCAGGAATGAACGCATCGTGGGCATTTTGACGCTCTCTTTGTCGTTCCTGTTTCCGAAGCTCGCCCTTACTCCGATCTCGTGCTCTTGAGGCCTCCGTTGGATTAAATATCAGCACTGGCTTTGGAGAGTTGTTGCTGGCACTTTCATCACCCCCCTTTGTCTCCGGTCGGGGTGGGAGTTGATTTTGTTTTTGCTTGCGCTCTTCAATTTGCTGAAGTCTGAGACGCTTGGCCTTGGCATACTCTAGGGCAATTCGCGAACGTTCAACTAAGTCTTCCTTTGAAGTCTAGGCACATTTAAAAGCATTAATTGAGTAAGCGCGTCAAGCCACACGGACATAGACATAAAAATTCTAGCGTACCGGGGAGACAAATGGTAGAGGCACGACATCCGTTGCTTCCTGACGTAGTTTCCCTGTGCGATCTAGCATCATTGCCTCTTGCTCCTTCTGTAACTTGTACAACAAGATCTTCTGCTTGGCATCGAGTTGTTCTTGCTTTCGCTAACAAAACCAAAATGCTGTGTTTCAGCAAAAAATTGAGGGGATAAAATTTAAATTCGAGCATCGTTCTCACCTTAGCCTCCACTGCTTCGCGTTTCTTCTGTAAGTCTCGTCTGCGTTGTTCACGCTCTCCATCTTTCCGTTTCTTCTCAAGTTTCCATTGCTCTAACAGTCGATCTGTCTTCTCTCGTGACTTCAGTTTTGTCCTTTCACCCTGCTTGCGTGACGACGAGTCATGATTAGACTCGGGTGTTCCATCATGACCTGTATTGCCCGGTACTTCTCCGTCGGCTTCAAAACCACACTGGATTATTTGAAGTCGTTCCTTTTCCTTCCGTATCTTCCATTCATGTATCACGCGCTTCTTCTCTTCAATAAGCCCAAGGTGTCGGAGATACCACTCAAAGTGCGATCGCACTGAGCATTCTGTCTGAGTAACAACCTTACGCATGCATTTCCGCAGAAACCGTGCTACTCGAGTCTCGTAGTCGCTGAGGTTCGGTTGGGACAACTCTTGCTGGTGTGACTCTTTTTGGTTTGAAGTAGTCGCTTTATCAGATGAAAATAAATGTGGAAGTAATGTGTCGTCGGAGAGGCCACACTTCACAAGCAGAGCAATAAATGTAGCGTGTTCACGGTGGTCCCATCCTCCTTTCAGTCCACCTGATCGAATAATTGCATCATTCAGCCGGCGTACTCGATTCACCATGCCGATTTCATCTGGCGTTCCTGTGCGAGCTGCCTGATCCTCAATCTGGTTAGTGTCGCTGCAGTCGTCCACGTCTTCATCGTTGTAACTTTCGCCTTGTCTTCGAGATGCGGAAGCACAGCGTTCATCCAATTTTGCCTTGCTACCAATATGAACTAGTCTCGGTCCTAGTGATGTCGTACTCGCACCACCTCGCCCAAGACGCGGTGGAGTCTCGTTTTCCCATTCGTTCATCTTTTCCATAAACATGGAAATCTCCTTCTCCAACACCTTTTCCTCCAGAATATACCCCTCAAATTGTTTCCGCTGCAACAGCCTAAACTTTTCCAGCCCAACTTCCATCGCATCAATGCGTTCCTGAAGTTCCGACAAAAATTCACTGCCATTCTGGATTTCCTCCACCTTGAGCTGCACGTCGTTCGCCTTGTTGGTCAGCTTGTTCAGCTCTTGCCTCATTTTCTGCGTGTCCAGCTCCCTCATTCGCTCCAGCTCCGCAATCAACTTGTTCACTTCCATCGTCGACACAAACCCCTCGGACGCAGCCGAAGTCCCCGCTCCTGCGAAAAAGCTCTGCCACGCAGTCAGGCAGTCCTTCTCGAGCGTTACAGCTCGCGCTCTGTACTGTAGCTGCTTCTCGACCCACTCAGCCTCCTGTTTCCCCATTCTACGTCGAGTATCACTCGCCCCCTCGTCCCTGGACGTCTCCCCCGCTCGTCTCCGCACCGAAGCGATCTTCCTCGTCGTCTTGGGCTTCTCCACGGGCCTCCGCGCCTCCTGCTTCCTCTCGCTGCGCTCCGTCTGCATCCCGCGTCGCGCCGCCGTCACTTTCTCCCTCAGTCGGGCAGAAGTGGACACGCCATCTCGATCCTGCGCTCGCTCCTGGACAATGGCGTCTACTGTACGGGACGCAAAGCGATCCACTGGTGGCTGCACGTCCCGTACGGAGGAAGAGCTCCTTCTGTCGCGCTTCAGGTGCTGCTCTCGCACGTTCGCGTCGCTGGCTGCGCGTAGCTCCCGCAGACGCCGGAGCTGCTGCCCGCCCAGAGGCCGCCCTTGCATGACGGCGAGGATGCGGAAATGCAGAGTGAAGGTCGTGCTGCTTCAACTTCAACTGAAACGCACGTCCGATTGACAGAAATGACGTTGGTTATTTTCAATAAAACGCTTCTTTGGCGTTGAATTGGCCAGTCGCCGGATTTTCAGCACGAGAGATGGAGGAGGCAGCGACGCTGGACGTCGTGGTCGTGTACCAGCGCCAGGAGTGCGTTATATAGGAGCGATAGGCGTGGCATACATGCTGTAGATAGGTATGCACTAATTGCGACTGCTGGCGTTGCCATTTCCCCTCTGAAACTGCAGATTTTACGTGGCGACGCAAGCTTCAGCGGACCGGAAGACGCTTTTGGTGGATTTACTGCAATGTCAGCTGCTTTCTCTCGTGGGAGTGATGCCGGACGAGCAGATCTTGCTCTCTTCTACTGGGGAAGTGCTGTATGGGCCCAGTAAGGGCGACGTGGCGACTATCAGCGTGGCTACAGCGGCCCGACCTCGCTTCTTCCTCCTTTCCAGCGCTGAAGAGACTGCTAAAGTGCCAGAATTGGCGAGTGACTGGAGACAAATCTGCACGAAAAGCACATTTGGAGATGCTCCAATAGTGCAACCTGCTTTCAGGAAGATCGCTCCAAGTGGAGGGGACCTGCTGGCCACGCTCATCTGTGAACCCTGTGCCAGGACGTGCACGACAGGTACAACATGATCTGGATAGTACCCAATTACTGCTGAGACGCACTCACCAAGTTGCTGTTTATTGTAGGTTTTCAGGTTGTGAATCCGATGGAATGGAATGCATCGAAAGAGCTGGCGGCGCGGTTCATTTCCGATGTTGCAGCGGTTGCGGGTGATGTGGACGTTCCTGCGCCGTCTGGATTTACCAAGTTGCCTGTACCGTTGAATTACTCTGCATCGGGCGACTACGTATATTTGTGTGTAAAGCGTGGAGGACCTCGGGCGTTGACGCAGTTGCACGTTTTGTATGAGCGAATGAGTGGGTCTATGAAGGAGGGGCTCCAAATGCCCGCAAAAATGGTAGCAGTTGATTACAAGAGTGGTGATGCTGCCCGAGATGGAATGAACATTCGAGTGGGGTACGGTTCAGTGCAGCTTAAAGGCAATATGGAGGAACTCGAAACGCTGGCTATCACCGATATTGTCATTATTATCGGTGACGCGTCGCCCCCATCTCCCGCGTATGTGAAGATCTTGCGAAATTTGAATGAAGGTGCTCAAGGTGCTTGTCCTGTTTTCCTGTACTACCAGCTATCGCCTCTGGGTGGTTTTGCGTGTAACACGAGCCGAGATCACAGTGAGTTTGGAGAATGTCTTTTTGCAGCTCGGCACTTATCCAAAGTAACAAGCATCCTGGATCTTAACGAGCGGTGTCTAGCTGTAGCAATGCCCGTATTAGCAGCAGAGCGTGGACGTGGCGATGCAGCAATTTTTGAGGCTCACTATCGTCAACACCAACCAGGGATGCTAAAGCGTTTAATAAGTGGGTTGCATCGAGCGCAGTCCTACGAGAGTAAGCGCATGCAGGAGGAGGCATTGAGGCGTATTCCAGTCGTAAAGCTACATGAACGAGCACGAGCGAATCCATCACCAATGCCTTTGTACCAGGATGAGCTAGTGAAACAACTACTCCACTGGTTCAAGAGCGAATTCTTCACATGGATGAATCAACCCCGCTGTTCTTCATGCAACAACGAAAAAACTCGTTCCGTGCGAACCGAGGGACCCAGCACGCAGGAAGAGGTCGCGGGCCACGCAAGTCGTGTGGAGGTGTATCAATGTCCAGCCTGCGGCGCATTTACGCGATTCCCTCGCTACAATGATCCAGTAAAACTGCTTGATACTCGTACCGGTCGTTGTGGTGAGTGGGCGAACTGCTTTACTCTATGCTGTCGCGCAATGGGATTCGAAGCTCGATACGTGCTAGACGTAACGGATCATGTGTGGACCGAAGTGTACTCGGAACACTTTAAAAGATGGCTTCACTGTGATTCGTGCGAAGATCAGCTTGACTGTCCTCTGACGTATGAAGTTGGCTGGGGTAAAAAGCTGTCGTACATATTTTCATTTTCCCATGACGAAGTGGTCGATACTGCTAGGCGGTATACACAGGACTGGGCTGATATGCGCTCAAGACGTCAAGACGTGAGCGAAAAGTGGCTGGATACAACTATCAGTCAAATCAATCGTGGTCTTTGGGAGCAACAAAGTCCTGAAAGAGTAGCAATTCTGAGGGAGCGAGCAGAGTGTGAACGCGAGGAGTTACGTCGCGGACGAAATGTTCAAAAAGCAGAGGTCAAAGGTCGTATTTCAGGATCTGCGGAATGGAAAAGTCAACGCAATGAAGATGGAACGCAAAGTGAAGCACCCAACGTTACCAAAGGTACGAGCGCGATGTCGACAATGGACTCTGTAAACGCAGTGCCAGTTGCTGACGCGTTGCAAGAAATTTGTAAAAACCTGGTTGTTGGTTGTCAGTCGCCAAGGTGCACGAACCCATTTTGCCTAAGTGGCCGTACCGGATTAAACTTCCCAGAAGCATCTGCCAACGTTAATGAGCGAGCTGTGCAGGCTATCCAAGTAGTATCGACTTTAAGCTCGCATGGTTTCTCGTCGGCATCACTTGCAATGCTACGGTGTCCCACAGAAGTGAATGAGCTGCGTAGCTTCCTTTGGAAGCAGAAGCCGTTGGTGTACTTGCCTTTGCAAGATTCGTCGAGCTCCCTGGGGGATTTTCTTCTCTTAGATATATCAGGGCATGGAAATCACGTAGAATTCAAGCACCACGGCGCTTTAGGCAAGCCATTTCGGATCCCGAATTGTGAAAGTAGGAGATCGTTCGGGATGCAGCTACTTGGAGGTCGACGTCTATCGATTCATGGAAATGGCGTGTTTCCTGATGATGGATGCATACTGTCTTTTCTTGCTCGCCTGGAACAAAATGCTACGGTTGGCTTCAAAACCGAAGGAGTGGAAAAAATTATTGCTGGCCGACTTGGTAATTCTGATTGTTCCAGCTCGGTTGAGTTTCGTGTGTGCTGGGATTATTCTAAACGCCAATTCAACTTTGAGTTGCAAACCAAGAACGCAGGCCACCAAACCAACGTTGATTCTGTTTCAGAACTTAAGTTTGGTCGCTATGCTCATATTGCTGTTGTTCGCACCACAAGTTCGGTTGCGATGTTTATTAACGGGAAGTTACCGGTGAAAATGGATTTGGTTGCAGAAGCAATGCCACCTATTGAAGGCGACATAGCTTTTATTGAAGGACCTGCCAATTGGGCATCGACCAGCTCAGCTGTAATAAGTCATGTGGCGGTGATGCCAGCAAAATCGTTGGAAGAAGCTCGAGCTTTCTCTTCGGTGATGAAAGATAACTTCGTATCTGCTCCACCACTTCGAGCCTTTGGCCCCAATGGAGAGCGCAGCGGAGAGCGGTGCTCCGACGATGTAGCACAGGCACAATCTGGCTTTCGTGTTTCGCGAGTCTTGAGTACGTCCACTTTTTTGTCAATTGGCTGCGATATCGGTCTTTGCTGCAACGAGTACTGACACGTGTGATTATTATTTTGCTTGTACAGTGTGGGGTGGGCAGTTCTTCGATGGCGTACAGTTTGTGTACGACCATGCTAAGTTGCTTGGTGATGGAAATGAAATGCATTCACCCGCAGTTTTCGGTACATTGTTTGGAAACACCAACGCCAAGCATCAAGGTTCGCAACCGACAGTCACGTTCGATCTGCTACCCGACGAGGTTATCACACGAGTGAGTGGCCGCAAAGGAGCCTGGACAGATTGCATCACTCTTCACACCAATTTTGAGCGCACAATCACGTGTGGCGGTAAGGGAGGCGGAGACTTTTCAGTGGCAACACCTCCAAAAAGCGAAATTCGTTCCATCACCTTCAAGGCGAGTGACCACTTGACAGACATCACTGCTTTTGTGCTTGAAGGATTAACGACTGAATCTTCCATAGGTATTGTTTCGTTAGTTTGTCTTGGCTTGATGCATGCTCTGCATTCTAACTGGTACCCGTGCTCCAGGCGAAACGAAGAAAGCACTCCTCGGGGCACTGGCGGGGAGTGAGCCAACATATCGCCGAAGCGCAGTTTCTGCAGGTACACAGTCGCTTCTCATGTCACTACTATGGAGCAGTATTCGGGACTCACGTTGTTGTACTACTTGCACATAGCTCTTCGTTATCTGGGGAACATTGCGCGACAACCAGAGGAGTTAAAGTTCCAGTCTATCCGCTCCAGCAACAATTTTTTCGCGGCAAATGTTGGTGTCTTGGGCAGTGACGCAACCAAATCGTTTATGGAGTGGTGTGGCTTCAAGAAGAGCTTCGAGCAAGATGAACATTATTTCGTTTTTCATCCGTGCCAAGACGAAGGGCCTCACCGACTGGCAGCCGAAGCCCAGAAGCGAATTCATTTTCTGAAGAATGTCGGTTCGCAGTAGAGCGCACTCAACTGCTAGTGACGTGGTCTGTCGCTCATGGCTTGAAATATGAATGTACGACGCCACGAACACACTTATTTTCGACGACCTGTAGCGTTGCCATGCCAACGTAGACCACCGAAATGCGATAGATGAGACAATTTGAAGCTACAACTGAGACCACGCAGGTCGGATCGCGTTCGTCTACCGGTTCCCTTTGCCCTTTGCCCGAGTGCTGTAGCCATTCTCTGACGCCAAACGCTAGGATAAAATCCATCCTGCGGCAATTGGGTACACTTGGTCGGCGCTGCTGAACTTGCATTCATCTGGAAAATGGATTGATTTTCGCGAAGTAGAAGTGAAGCATAGCTTCAATTCTTGATATTGTCAAGCCATTACATCAAGCCATGAATGGCGCATTGATAGTAAGTGGCGTTTTGCCGTGTTGGCACAGAGCGTGAGTGTTGGTAGCTGTACCGATTTGTAGTCGTGTACTGGCGGATCATTCGCGTGAGATCAGTTCATTAGTCAATTTGCCTTGAAGGACGCACTTGACACGCGCTGTCATCTCAAAGAATGTCAATTTCAGCTCCCACGATTAGCGCCACCGATGTGTCGGGTCTGTTGGCGCGCGGATCCTCGCCCCAGCGAAATAATGCAGTGCAGATCGGCAAGTGTCCGCCGCCTAGAACGCGACGTCCGCGGACGCCCATCGCACTAACCGAAGAAGACATGCAGACACTCAGCCCGGACGAGATCAGGAAGAAGAAGAACCGCGTGTCCGCACAACGCGACCGCGACCGGAAGAAGCAGCACGTGCAGGACCTGGAGGATATGGTGTGCGAGCTGTGGAAGCGAGTGCAGTACCTCGAGGGCATTATCACGTCGATGCACCCCAACCAGGACCTGAGCGGGCTGTACCATTCGTACGAACCGTACGAGGTGTCGCAGCCGCTGACAGGCCCGGCCCCTGGTGGTCTCAACGAAGCCGACATGACCGAACTCGCATGGCTGCTGGAGTCCATACCGGCGGACCCTTGCAATGAGGATCAACCGATGTAAAACGAGCAGAAGTAGCCCCGCCGTCGTATGCGGGGCCCCGCAAATTCAAGTTAAACGATACACAAAGCTATAAATTTAATTCATCAACTCCCTTGTATCCGCGTGCGTCTGTCGTAGCTGTTGCTGTCGGTTTAAGCGGTTCTTTCTGAATGAAAGGTAGCAAAGCGCCGCGAAATAAGGGCCCGTGCAGGAAGGTGCATGGTGGGCGAGTCTGGCGTGGCGCGGGTCGAATTATTTGCGAGCTCATCCTGCGGGGCGGGCACCAGTAGGCGCGCTCCGGCTATCGTTCGTTAGCGTAGCACGGCGACGTCCTGCATCACTAACGCTGCACCACCAAAGTTTGGCTGGTGATGGTAGTTGGCCGTCACTCCGGTCTCATCTCGGTCTCTTCTCACGCGCATCAACCCGAAGAGCTCCACAACGCGACGCCCGTCGTAAGATGTCTGTATCCACGCGGCCCCGCACGCGGATAATATATTTGAAAAACTACAATATTCAGCGGCGCGGTCCGTATATCCATCAATTTCCGACGTCTGTCAATCTTCAACCCAGTCGAAGCGGAAGTGCAGGCTCATGACAAGTCAAGTGGTAACCGGCAGCAGACACTTTGCAACTTGCCTCGTGACTCACAGTCCATTGCACCGAACCATGAACGTCAACGCCACCACCATCGCCGCCCTCCTGGGCCCGGGTGCGTCCTCCAAGGTGCAACACGGGCAGGTTCAAGTTGGAAAGTATCCTACGTCCACGCGCAGCAGACGACCCCGCGAAACCATCGAGCTCGAACTCACCGAAGAAGAGCTGCGTACCCTGAGTCCCGACGAGATCAGAAAACTTAAGAACCGGGTGGCAGCCAAGCGCGCTCGCGGCCGGGCGCAGCAGCGCACCGTCGATTTGGAGAACACCGTGTGCGAGCTCTGGAAACGCGTGCAGTACCTCGAGCGTGTCATCAAGCTGCTGCACCCGAACGAGCCCATGGAGTACTTGTACAGCAAGTACACCATGTACGCCGACTCGCCCAACCTCGAGCCCCTCACGGCTACTGACGCTGAGAAGGGCAACCTCGCCCTCGACTTGCACGAGCTCGAGTGGCTCTTCAACACGACCCCGTCCGGGTCCAGAGACGTCGACATGACGGACTAAAGAGTTCGCAAAACTGCTTGCACGCCAGGGCCATACAGTTGGCAAACCCCAGCCAAGCTGGCTTGGGCGCGACTCAAACCCATTTTGGAGTCGACCAAAGGGGAATCAGACGACCGAGATGGGATACCACATATGATAGGGAGCATGCACACAAATTCGATAGGCGGCGTCATGCGAGCAATAATAAACGTTATTTTTCACTTTGCAGTCTTCAGGATACGATTTCGACAGTCGTCTTGGCTACAACTTGTCCGTCTAATGCCGAAAAAATCCACCAGTCTGCGCTCTATGTTCATCCTCCACGTGGGACCCAGTGTTTACATTTGTACCCAGCTCCTCGAGGCTGTGCTAGAGATACTAGTCTCAGCTACGTTATGCCGTCTCTCAACGGGTTCATTCAAGGGCTCCACTACGCTTTTTCACCCACGGAGCGCAATTCCATGTCCAGCAGCAGCAGCAATACCAAGCGACCGATGCTAGCCCCGACTATCAGTGCAAACGACGTGTCCGCGCTGTTGAGCGTCGGTATGTCACCCGCCTCGGACTTTGAGCGGGTACGGATCGGCAAGTGTCCACCCACGCCTCGGTCGCGCCGACCCCGAGAAACCATTAAGCTGACGGAGAGGGAGATGCAGACGCTCAGTGCTGACGACATTCGCAAGAGGAAGAACGCAATCGCCGCACAACGCGCGCGGGACCACAAGGAACAGCGCACAAGGGACTTGGAGGACATGGTGCGCGAGCTGTGGAAGCGCGTGCAGTACCTCGAGTCGGTCATCCAGGCGCTGCACCCGAACGAGGCACTGGACGATTTGTACAGTCAATATGAGCCGTACTCGGTGTCACACACCATTAAGCCACTGATTCGTCCCGAAGACGCCGGCGAGCACTCCCCACCGTCCACCAACATGAAGGAGCTCGCCTGGTTGCTGGTCGGCCATGCGAGACGCTCCGACAACCAGCACGACTGATACTGTATTCGTTTATGAACAAGATGTTGTCATGTTGACCGAGTATGTTAGCGTGCTGCAATCAATGAACAAGTGCATGATGCTACAGAATCACATCCCCGAAGCACAGCAAGTTTGTGTTATTTGCAGACCAGGATGTCGGTCGGTGGTGAAGTTCTACCTAGACGAGAAAATATATGATATAGTAGTGATCACACACAATGACTTCAAAGGCACTTCAACTCGCAACTCAATTCTTTTGTTTGTTTTTGTCGTGACGCGCGTGAAGGACGCATCTGGATCCCAAACTACCAACACCAACATGGCCGCAACATGAGGCCCCCAATTGCCGATCTTACGCAAGTTCGATTGCATCGAAAACAACCGAAGCGGACAGCCATTCCTCGCTGGGATCGGTCGAGCCACTGGCAATCGACAACTCGATCTCGTTCGTACCGTTACCAGAGCTGAGCTTACGTCAAGTGTCTGCGTCTTGGTACTCCCCGCTGTAATGAGGACTGAATCCGAGCTCACTGCCAACTGATTGTGTGTTGTAGCGGCCGGCGCGCATGAGTGGTGACGTGAAGGTTGTTGCATTCGAGTCGACCGACACCCAGTACTGCACCTTGTCGTTAGAAAACCCCACGACGACGTCGGAGCTGCCAAGAACGTCGTTGTCGTCGGTAATGGTACCAGACAGAGCGCCGCGCTTTGTCTCGGTGCTGAAATCCGTCAAGCTCAGATCCTGGAAAAAAGTCAAAGTTTACGTCGGACGTAGTAGGCTTGCTGCCGTCCGTGAAAACGAGTGCATACGGGCCGTGGAAACTGTAGCGGTAGTCCTCCGTGCGCGTGTGGTCCGAGTTTAAGTAGACTGTGAGTTCATTCGCGGTGGTGCATTGGTTATTGATGTCGCGGAAGAAGGGGCCGCCGATGGACGCCTTGTTTGCGTAGTCGGACATGACGAAGAACACATCACGAGCATCACCAGTCACACCATGAAAGTGGTCCTCGATATGCGGGATACCACAGTAAAACTTGGAAGCCGTCATACCATCGTCGTCAGCGTAGATGTCGGTGGACTCGATAGCTGACATACCGTCGATTTCTGACGCGGTGCTCGTACCATTGTTGAGGGCAGAACGGTCCAAACGCGTGAGGAAGCGCAGTTCGGCGAGGTCGACGTCGGTTGTGTGGTACGTGCCCATGTAAATGGCATTCTCGTTCGGGCAGAAGAGATAGGTCTGTTCGAGACCGGTGGTCTTGCAAACGATTCGGATAGTGGAGTCGTCAAGCGTTTTGATCGAGCTAGTGACGCTGCCGAGACCCGAATTGATGTGCGTGTTCTTGGCCGAGTACTGCAGCTCTACGTCGTTCCAGAGCATGGAAGTGATATCTCACGTGTCTTGGTTCATGGTGATTGTATGTCCGTCGCCCGAGTTGATCATCCACTAGTTTTCGCTAGATGTGTAGCAAAAGCTCGTTGCAGCACTAGCGGTCATAAAGCTGGCTGCTAGTAGCAGTAAGGCGTCCACCCAGCATGTTGGAGAAATGTCACCTGGAGCTTGCAAAAGGGGAAATGAACAGTGCCAAGCAGCGAGTACCAAGACGACGTTCAGTTGTGATTACTGCAGCGTCGATTCCAGCCGTGTGCGTTAGCTGCCCTTGGTAGTAGAGGAGCGATGAGGTCAGAATTCGGTAACCTAGCGGTAGCTTTGGTGGTCGTGACTTGCAATGAAGACACTCCGAGACGATCACAGCTGGAAAACAAACGTGTGTTTGACACGGAGCAAGCCAACGACTAAAGTATCCTTCAGATGATACCTTACATGGGATTGAAGTCAACAAGTTGGGTTTCCAGCTTGCACAAGCTGGTAACACAATACACCTCACACATATATACAAGTTGGGTTGCTTGGTGAAACCATCCGCAATAACAAACACGTGAACGATGCGATCTATGTTTCAACCAGAACTAGCATTTGCTCCAGATTGATCACGGTTTAATCTCCTGAACGTGCTTACGCAAGTTCAAGCGCGTCAAAGACGACTGAAGCTGAAAGCCACTCACCCAGCGAGTCCTTGTTGCCGCTAACAATCGAAAGACGGATCTGGTTGGTGCCCTCAACCAGCGCTGTGGTAGGAATCGCGTAGTTGTAAAACATGTACTTGCCCACAGTGACACCGCGCGTGACACCGCGCGTCTTCACAGCCGCACTCAGAGGGGTCTTCGCGTTGAATTTGTTGTTCACAGTCACGCTGCAACGTCCATTGTTCTGAGCGAGAGGCACACCAAGCTTCAGAGTGCGGGCCTTCCCGATTTGCTCCTTGGTTACCTCGAAGTTGATCGTGATCGGGTCGTTGACAGCACGGAACATGGCCATCGGGAAAATGGCGTCCTTGTCCTTGCCAATGGTAAAGTTGAGTGGTTTCCAGGGCTCCATGCGAGAATCGCTGGGGTGCGCGGTGTGGATCTTGTCAGCGTTCAGGAAACCATCGGGCGTGCCATCCCATTCACCAATGCGCCAAATAGGCGTAGGTGCGGGCTCGAACGTCACCGTGAGAGTTTTGGCTTCCACACTCTGAGCTCTGCGCCCCTGGTTCGAGGCTGGGGCCGGAGTTGGGGCCTCGGTGCTAGCAGGTGCCGCTTGAGAATTTGTAGGCGTCGACCCACCGGCGATTGTGATCGGGTCTGAGCTCACCGGAAGCTGGTTCCTGTAGATAGTGGCGTTGTAGCTGCCAGCAATCATCAAGGGCGACGTAAAGGGCTCGGTGGTTGACTTCACCGTCACCCAGTACTGTGCATCAGCGTTCGAGAAGCCCACCACCACGCTCGAGTTGGCCAGCACTCCATTCTTGTCCGTGATGGTGCCCGTCCACGAACCACGCTTGGCTTCCGGCACGAAGCCCGTAAGTGTGAGATCCTGGAAAAAGTCAAAGTCGACATCCGACACTGCAGGCTGCTTTCCGTCCGTGAACACCAATGCGTACGGTCCGTGGAAACCATAGCGGTAGTCCTCTGCGCGCGTATGGTCGGAGAACATGTAAAAGGTCAGCTCGTTTGCCTCCGTGCATTGGTTGTTGATGTCACGAAAGAACGGACCACCCACGGACTTCTCGTACGCGTATTTGGACATGACGAAGTAGACACCGCCTGCGTCGCCGGTCACACCGTGCACTTGGTCGTTAATGAACGGGATGCCGGAGTAGAATTTGGAGGCCGACACTCCCTTTGAGTCAGCGAAGACATCGTGGGCCTCAATTGCTTTCATTCCATCGACGTTCGAAGCGGGCACCATGGGGTTGTTCAGCGCCTTGCGGTTGAGACGCGCCAGGAAGCGCAGCTCTCCGAGTTGCATTTCAGTGGTGTGGTGCGTGCCCATGTAGATGGCATTCTCGTTCGGGCGGAACAGATACGTGTGCTCCAGACCCGTGGCCTTGCAGGAGATGAGAATGGTCGAATCCTTAAGCGACTCAATAGAGCTCTTGACTTTACCGAGACCGGAGTTGATGTGCGTCATCTTCTTTGAAATCTGCAGCTGCGCCTTGTTCCACACCATTGACGTAATATCGCATGAGCGCTGGTTCACCTTGACGGTGAGCCCAGCGCCGGAATCGATCACCCACGATCCCTTATTCTCCTTGAATCCGAAGCTGCTGGTGGCTGCTCGTTCCTCCTCGGAGTTGAAATTCAGGTTCGATGTCAACTGCTTCGTGTCGGCTTGTGCTAGTGCCAGCAGACCACTGGTGAGCAGCAACGCTGCACGAAACAATCGTCCAGACAGCATACTGCACTTGGTTTAAGTCGAGACCTCTTGCCGAGGTGGGAAATTGTGAAGTGCCCTGACAAAGGCAGCGAGTCAGTGCGACTAACAGCTCCTTCCCATCTAGCAGCACAATACAGAGCGGGTCGCATCCTAAGATCTTGAAACGAGCTTTGCAGAATCCGTATTATCGTTGAAGGAAGCAAAACCTGCGCTGTAGAGGAGAGAGAGCGCAACTTACACCTGTCCCCGTCGCACGACGGACTCAAGTTTGCCCTCATTATGCAGTGAACACTTTGTTGGTCGCGATCCCAGGATTGTCAAGGGGCTAGAGAAACGATTACCTGCACCGAAAAACTTGAGGGTGGCGACGTTAAAACGCGAGTTGGTTAGTTCGTGCCCAAGCAGCCAAACAGCAAAGTATGAAGCGAAGCGCGTGGCGTAGCGCCCACTGAAGAAGCGCTGCTGCTTTGAAAGCAGGAGGTAGTGAATATTCTGTGCCGCTGCATAGGTTGTTGTGTACAGCCACCAAGTCGGAGCCGTTCACGTTTGCACGATGACGATCATGTATTGAATCCCTGCCTAATCCGGACATGACATGCATCAGCGCATTCTGCACCGGCGACCGAATCCTGCTTCGTTTCCATCTGTGAACGAAACGTGAATCTGTTTGGTGTGTCCGTACTGACTCAAATTTGGGATGAAGCGAACGATCTGAAGCCGATAAAATCGCTGTTGAAGTTGTACCAACATCGATTTCATTTGAAGTGACACACACTGCACCAATACACAGACCTACGCTTTGACGCGGTCACAATTTACCTAGGACAACTCCAGAGCGTCAAATACAACAGACGCAGCCAGGAACTTCTCGGATGGGTCGGAGGCGCCACTCGCTACCGTAAGCTTGATCGTGTTGGTTCCCGTGACAAGGGCAGACGCCGGAATTGTATATTCGTAGAGCTTGTAGTTGCCCACTGTCACACCTCGGGTGACACCGCGCGTTTTCACTGCAACGGACGCGGGCACTGCAGCCGTCCACTTGCCGTTCACACTAACACTGGAGCGACCACTGCTCTGTGCGAGTGTCAGACCAATTTTCAGGGATCGGGACGTCTTGGCTTGAGCTGCAGTCAGGCTGAAGCTGATGGTAATAGGGTCGTTCACTCCGCGGAACTGGGCCATGGGGAACGCGCCATCGGCGTCCGACCCTGCCTTGAAGGTGAGCGCTTTCCAGGCAGACATTCTAGAGTCACTCGGGTGCATCTTGTGGATCTTGTCAGCGTTCAGGAAGCCGTCGGGAGTGCCATCCCACTCGCCAATGCGCCAAATTGGCTTAGACGTCACATTGTAGGACACCGAGATACTCTGCGTCTTGGTCGCGCCAGCAGTGATAAGGACAGATGCGGTGCCCACCGCTAGCTGCTTCTTGTACACGGTGGCAGTGTATCGACCGGCCTTCATCAGCGGCGACGTGAACGCCTTCTTTCCTGTAGCCACCTTCACCCAATACTGAGCAGCAGCATTCGAAAAGCCAACGACAACATCCGAGTTGCCCAGGACATTCGTGGAGTCGGTGATCGTGCTCGCCATCTTGCCGCGCTTAGTAGACGGAATAAACCCGGTCAGTCCGAGGTCTTGGAAGAAGCTGAAGTCGAGTGACGAGGCCGATGGAGCGGCGCCACTCGTGAACGCGAGCGCGTACGGACCGTGGAAACCATAGCGGTAGTCCTCCGTCCGCGTGTGATCAGAGTTCATGTAGAACGTGAGTTCGTTCGAAACATCAAACTTGTTGTTGATGTCCCGGAAAAATGGACCTCCGCTAGACGTCTCGTAGCCGAGATCCGAGATCACAAAGTAGACGCCAGCAGCGCTGCTCTTGACGCCGTGGACAACATCATCAATGAAAGGAACGCCCGAGTAGTACTTGGAGCGCGTAAGCCCCTTGGTATTAGACACCACGTCCTCAGCTTCAATGGCGGTCATGCCTGACTCGATTGTGGCCTCGGTGATACCGGCATTCACGACGGTTTTGTCTAGACGAGCGAGGAAGCGCAGTTCCGGCAGCACGTGGTCGCTCGAGTGGTACGTGCCCATGTAAATGACATTCTCGTTCGGACGGAAGATGTAGGTTTGCTCGAGACCAGTGGCTTTGCAGATGACCCGGATGGTCTTCTTGGCGTCACTTAGCGTTTTGATGGACGAGGTGGCCTTGCCAAGACCCGAGTTCACGTGGGTGGCCTTGGATTTGTACTGCAGCTCCTTGTCGTTGTATTTGATGGATGTGATATCGCACGTCGATTGCTTCATGGTGACCGTGAGCCCTTTACCAGAACTGATGATGTACTTGTCCGAGCCTGTTGTGTAACCAAAGGCCGTCGCAGCGGAGACCGCTGAAGGTGCCGCTGTAAGAACGGAAGCGGCCGCCAATGCGGCAGTAAGCAGGCGGCAAAGCATGGCGTCGGACTTGAGCGCGTTGCTGGACTTGCTTGATGCGCGGAGAATCGCCGAATGAGCTGAATGGACTCTAGGGCGGCAGCGAGCTCGTTGCCTGCCATGCGGTGACCAGGCGCGAACAGCGCAAAGGAAGATGCGCTGAGCGTGAGTCCTCATGCATACGTCTCGTTGTGCTCTTGTCCTTTGTCCTATTTAATATCAACCAAGCTGAAAAAATGTTGCTGCACATGTCGCCCCAGCCGACACCAGATCACCACCTGCCTAAGTTTCATTGAAGAGGTGACAACCTTCCTCGACCGCAATAGCGCAAATCTAGGACTCCTAGTCTCCATATGGAACGGTCCTCCTTCAAACGCCACAGAAGGCATGACAAGCATTAAAGTTGTCCAAGTCCCCACACTATAATAATTCACCTACAGGAAGAGTCCACTCGACGATGGTCGCAGAATTCAGAAACCCTAGAATAGCAATTTGGTATTTGCTACATCGGTCTGTATCGTAAAGATTGCACCCAACCCATCCATCCTAGTTTTGTGTAAATATGTGTTCCACAAACGTGCACCACACCATGTACCCACCTCCGCCAGCTTCCCTCCACAACTGAAAATGCAGCGCGGCTCGTCAGCCGCCGCCCGAGGCCGCGCTTCGGCGTCGTCCGCTTCCGAGACGGAGACGCTGGTGCTGCGCGCGACGCCGTCCATCAAGCGTTACAACATCGCGCGCTTCGACCTGCCGCAGCTGCCCAAGTTCAGCGCCTGCGCGCAGCCCGTCATGATGTACCGCGAGCCGGAGCGCGTGGACGACGAGGAGGACAAGGAGGAGGAGCCCGTGGGCTACAACCCGGCGCTACGCAAGCGCCGCCGCCGCCGCCGTAAGGACACGCGCACGGCCGGCTGGGTCATCGAGGACAGCGAGGGCAAGAACAAGTTCAACGGCACGTTCGAGGGCGGCCAGTCGTCCACGTACATGCTGCTGGTCAAGAACCGCCACAATGACGAGTTCAGCGTCATGCCCGTGGAGCAGTGGTTCCGCTTCAAGAAACCGCTCAACTACCGCACGCTTACGCTGGATGAGGCCGAGGAGATGAACAACGAGAAGAAGCGCGCGGTCGAGCGCTGGCTTATGAAGCACAAGCTCGCGGGTGAAGACAAGCCCGACGCCGCCGGGGACACGGTGAGCGCCCCGCGTGTCCGTACGGGCGCGCTGGCGACCGCTGCGACCCGCGCCAAGACGACCGGCGGAGACGACATCTTTGGCGCCACGGCCGAGGCGAAACCGCGTCGTGCCCCGCCCCGCCCGAAGGCTAAAGGAGAAGGAGCGACGGGAGAAGACGGGGGCGACTTTGAGGAGAAGTTTGACGACGATGAGAGCGACGCTGAGATTCATAATGACGAGCCGCAGGGCATCGAGTCCGACTCGGACGAAGACGAGTTCGAGGTGGACCCGGAAGGAACGGGCAAGCTGACCGAGACGGGTCAAGCCATGAAGGACCTGCTGAAGCGCGCCCAGAACGGAGAGATGCTCGAGAACAAGGACAAGGACGACGACGACGACGATGAGGAGGAGGACAACTACACGGCCAAGGACATGGACGTCATCAAGCGCGATCTGGGTGGAAACATCATTCGCGACCGCTCTGTTGCGACAGGAGAGGGAGGTGCCGCGGGTGATGCCAAGCCTGGATCGGGTGCAGCTGATGGTGCCTCCGCTGCAGAATCGAACGGTAAGCCGAAGGTGGCGCTTACTGCTGAGAGTGTCAATGGCAAGCGGAAGGCGGATGACAGCCGCAAGAAGGATGAGACCCCATCCAAGGTGGCCAAGACGTCTGCTGCATCGTCCTCTACTAAACTGACAGAGGCCGGCGTGCAGCAAGAACTGATCCGTTACGGTGGACGTATGCGCACGCGTGACTTGCTGAGGAAACTGAAGAAGCTGATCATCACGGACAATGACAAGGCGCTGCTCAAGGATATTCTGCGCACTATTTGCGATGTGGAAGTCGATGCTATTGACGGACGCTTGCTCGTGCTGAAGTCCCAGTTCCGCTAACCACCAACGCGGTAGGGATGAAAAGGGTTTGTGGGATCGCCAACAACCTCCAAGAAAAGCAATATATCGTCTCTCACCATGAGTTGCCACGTATACAGCTTTTAATTTCAGCTTTCTTCTTGCAATTAAAATAGTTTCACTTTCCGTGAAATCATCGATGCCATGCTTCATTCAGCAGCCCATAATAATCGAGACGAGGTTTTAAGGTAACTAGTTTGCATTGGAACGTCGACCCTTACTTGGTCAAGTTTTCTCTCCAGTAAGTGAAAAAGTCAACGCTAATAGTGGCATCCTGTTAGTTGTCGAGACTCGCATACGAAGCGGATCGGTTGATGGCCACGCATTAATTCGGCACGAACAGCGCGTTGTTTGGTAAAATTGTCAATAAACTCTTTTGGAAACTGGTGCCTGAATGGGTCGAGGCGCACTAGCGTACAAGTAAGTGTAGATGCTTCAAAAGTCAACTGGTTCGAGTGACCCAACAAGGCGTTTGCGATTACCTTGGTGGTTTAAAAAGACAAACACCACACTTGCAGTCGGACGACGTCCAGTTTCCTGAATCATCTCGTTGAGCTCAACCATCTTTTCTTGTCGTGTTGTACATTGTCTGGATTGAAAATCGTCGGGTGCAACTTTGGGCGGTGAAGGCGAAGTGTTAGTGGAAGCAGGTTGCGTCCGAAGGCTGTGGTCGATGGGATCTAATGATCAACGTGAACGTGAATGAAAATGAAGTCACAGATTCAACAAGTGTATTTTGGTACGAATAACTTGCCATCGGTGGCAAACACTCGTTGTAATAGCCCGTTGACTCGGGCTCGCGCAAAATTGGTGGGCTGATCAGTTGGTACCCGCTTAACAGCTATCGTGCGTGACCACGTTTAGCTCCGGTGTTGGCGCAGCGGCAGTTGTAGTCGGGGCAGTAGTGACCGTGGGGGTAGACGATGTTGTGGTAGTGCTGGAAGAAGAGGAAGGCAGCGTCGTAGAAGTACTAGCAGCGGTCGATGACGAAGGAGCTGAGGTCGTGGCTTCGGTCAGGGTCTGGGTTACCGAGCTAGAAGCAGTGGTGGTCGAAGACGGAGCTGTTGTCGTAGTTTCGGTCAGGACCTGGGTGGTCGAACTGGAAACGAGACTACATGTAGAAGTGGCCTGGGTCTGGGTCAACGTGGAGCTCGAAGTGGTCTGGGTCGAGCTCGAACTGGTTGATGTAGTGGTCGTCGCGCTCGAGCTGGACGATACAGCCAGGGTTTCCTAAAATATATTGCATAAAGCAATAATTGCCATATTTACCATACCATTATGTATTTTA